>JADLZK010002396.1:0-32871 GCA_015847255.1 Hyparrhenia diplandra
AAAGAACACTTCTTTAGTATACGTTAATTTTGACACATATTAACGTTGTTGCTTTCGTCGAAGGTTTTTCCATAGAGATGTATGAAAAATACTTCAAACTAGAACATACTATAGCGGACAACGGTGGCATGAAAGCATCATAGAGATTTACTTAAATAGAGCATGATCATGGTGAGGATAATATTTATTATTATTATTTTTTTTATTTTATATGCAGCGACATGATTGGGTGATTGCAAGGAGTTAAACATGCAATGGATTGACTATGAGAAAACATAAACTAGGTGGAGTAGAATGCATGAATTATTTAAGGGAAACATGCAATGGAATGCAACAATTGAAAAAGATAACTACTCATAAATTAAAGTTCATGAGCAAGACTTTCTCACCTTTGATCATACTTACCTTCGCTCACAAGATGGAGTTTATGAGTTGTGCGCAGCCTCGTTTGTCACTTGAGATGTGATTTGAATTCTTGTGACGGTGACCTTTTCTTCAATCTACACATAGTTAGAATAATATATATATATAAATGTACCTAAGAGATGGCGGGGCTCGGTGTTGATGGATCTTGATGTTCAAACACCCCTGTTTTTCTCCTTGTGGAAGCTGCCGAAAGGTCGCGGCGGCATCAAATGTCTGTCTATTCCACACTCAACAGAGCAAGGGTAATCCTACTAAAGCTAGTTAATACACTAAATTAACAGATATCAAGATCATTATCAAAATCTTTTCGCCAATTGCTTCCCCGGAACGGCGCCAAAAAGCTTGTTGGTATTTATTAAGTGCAAAAAGAAAATAAAGGGTTCCAAAGCATACGAGAATATATATACCATTGTAGCTTTTACCAGGGAGTATTCAGTATAGATTATTTATATTTTCCACAGGGAAGCAAGGGTAAAGACTATGATAAATCAAAATCATGTATCTACTAACTTAATATACCAACTAAACTAAAGTGAGGGGTAAATAATGTATATGATATGAATGATAATTAATAGCACTTAACGAGGGGAATATTATAATATAGAATAGATAGCTAGATCGAGAGGACAACGGGGAGAGATCTAGGTTCCCTGAATACTTCTCTAGTACTTTGGTTCTTCAGTAACTAAGGCATGAAAAGGGTATAGCGATCATAAAAGAACACTTCGGGACATCGGAACACTAGCGGCGGAAAGGGATGAGAAGGGGGCTAGGAAGCTCGACTACGGTCCTACACTACCAATCGAGCGCGTGGTGGAATACGTCGGCCGTTAGGGCTGTCACCACCTAGGGCTACCACAACTATCCGTGGGACTGGGTGCAATCTAAGGTAACCTCTAGTCTAGACACCATGTCCACACTATTAATTACTACTCTAATCATCATGAATAACCCAGAGCACTAAATACGGCGAAGATCCTATGCAATTATATAACAACTATATTCTAATCAATAACATGAAAGGCATAAAAGTACTAGAAAAGATAGATCTAATTATGGCATAAAGTCTAATAGAGTTGAGATACAAAGATATACGTAAGCTGAAGACTTCTCGAGAACAGGAACGCAGTTCCGCTCTCCCTAACTCTCTACTAGATCTATTCTATTACATTGTAGCTGTCTAATCTAATTCTCCGGGCGTCGTGCCTCCATCGATGAGATTGATGTATGAGATGATGCGAGATTAGGGGCACGAGGGGCTTGCTTATATAGTCGGGAGGAGGTACCGGTGTTGGATCTAGATACAACTCGTACTTCCACCGCCGCCCTCGGATCAAACCGACATTAAACGGCGGATTAGATTGCGTCTTAGAGGCGGTTGGAGAAGCTTCGAAGCGGAGATGACTTGGCCGAGGGGCCGGGCGGTCGGCTTTGAATATTAGGCCGATCGGCCTAGGGTGGGTCCCACCCGGGTCCCGCGATTGTGTCGTGGCTTCGGAGTCTTCTAGATGATGTATTTTCGGGTGTTGGGACTATTTGACGTCGGGTGTACTCGGAGCCTTCTAGACTTTGTTCGAGTTGGATTATGTTGCGTTGCGTAGTCGTATTGCTTGCGAACTCTGTTGTTTTTCTGTTAAGTCCCGCAAATCACAACTTTACCAACACTCATGGAAATCGTTAGTGAAACCCCTAATAAGGTTATCTAATTATATTTTAGTCCTTTTCCATGTTTAGTTGACAATTAAAAGTATACGTTAACATGTGTCAACAAACTCCCCACACTTAGGCTTTTACTCGTCCTCGATAAAAGGATGGTCTAACTTTTAATGTAACCGTAGAGACAAAGAATGGATCATAATTATACTCCATGGTCATACACGCACTTTGGGATATCGAGCATGAAATGGTTAGAAAGCAGATCACTTTAAATTCTTAAACCAAGTCACTTGGAGAGATTTTGCATAAGTTTTGAAAAGAAAACATAGCTCTACTTACTCCTTTGTGACACTCTCAAGTCTCTCAAAATATATTATATCCTCACGGTTCATTTATTATATCATATGTGGAGCTCAAGAACATGTAGCACACTTACCTTGTATTTATTCTTTGAGTCAAGCTGTGGATCCATGGAGATAGATGTCATAAGTCATAGATCAAGATGTGTATGTGAGTCAAGATTATTATTACCCTTTGCTCTTTCTAGTTGAAAATCGTCTATCTCCCTTTTTTGGAACATTTATTTATTTATTTTTCAAGCGAGGTAACCGGCTATTTAGTGGAGAGGTGGGTTCTACTCACCCTCGGACACTTGTCCATTTTTACTCTCTCATTTATTAGAGAAGTGGGCCCTACTCACCCTCGGACACTTGTCCATTATTCTTCTCTTCATTTTTGCCTTTTTTCTCTTTTTTTTTCAGAGAGGGGTTCTTCGACCCGTAGAACACTTGCTCATTTTCTCCCTCTCTCTCTTTTTTCTCTCCACTCTTAGAATTTTGAACATTTGGCTTTTTCATAGCTGTACCTTTTTCAACAATTAAAATTATGGGAGATAGAGATTAAAACTTTTTAGAGCATGGTTACTTTAGTGAAAGCAGTGTATGTGATCTTGATCTTAGACTTTAGACAAATTTCAACATGGGTCGTGGTTTTGACAAAGCTCAACACAAAGAAAGCAACAATTAATTAGATATATCTTTAATGATTGCTACGGCTCTATTAGGATGTATCATTGATCACAAAGGAGAAGCATAACTAATGATTTTAATATTTTGAAATAAATAACTCTCCAAAGACAAGATAAAAGAAAGATGATCTCATTATTCTAACTTTATTATTTCTCATGTTTTAAGCAATTAAAGCATCCCAACAAGTGACAGGTATATGTAGGAATTTAATCATGCAAAACTTTGTTCATGGGTTAACAAGACATCTTTTTATATAGGGAAATCATACCATAACGAGAAAAGACTTATTTTAATTCGGAACGGAAAGTAATTTGTGAAAATTGAAAAGTTTTAGGAAGCAAACCGGCGGTGGGACGGCGGGGGCCTACGTGGGACGAGGCAGGGGCCGGTCGGCTGGTATATGGGCGGTCGGCCTGGTATATGGGCGATCGGCCTTCCATCGGACCGTGTCGGGCGCGGTTCGTCGTCTTGAAGTCGGTGGTTCCGTCTTGGTTCCGAATTTCTTGATTTTGGTCGCGAAGAATTCTGTTGGGTCATCGAGGATCTCCCCACACTTATTTTCTGTTATCTTGCATACAAAGCATGGTGGAGACAAAAACATATCCGAAATATATGGAGAATAATTGACTCAACTTGTGGATGACTTCCATAAGAGCATTTTATTATATAATTCGAATCCTAATATTTAATAGTAAACTAATTTTGACTAAACCAAGCTAAACAAATTGATCGAACTAACTTTTATAACTCACATGCTAAGACTCATTAACTCGTATATAATAACTAGCTAATATTAAAAAGGTAAAGTAGCAATACTTATCGTGATAAGCTGGGGTGCTCTCCCCCAAACTGGATCTTGAAGTAGTCCTTTTCGTTCGTCCTTGGAACTCGTTCGCTGCTTGGGTTCTCCTTAAATGTTCTCCTCTCATGGCGTGCGTCATCGATGGCATATCGTCGGAAAGTTATGTGCGAAATGGTGCCTTCAATGATCTCGGCGAGTGGCGTAGATGAGGTGGCCGATGGAGATGGTGTTTGTTCGATTGATGACGCGGGTAGTGGTAGGTCTTCGAAGGTGTACTCTTGACGTCCTCTTGGTAGGTGATGCTTTTTTTTTTTTCCATGTCGCTTCTTCGGAGGAGACCTTTCTTGGAGTGGCGAGTCTTTGAGTGTTCGGTTGGTCGGGGCCGGCGAACTTCTTTAATCTTTTTTAATGTCTTCCTTGTTCGTCAACTCCGTTCCAACCGGTCTTGTGATTTTTAGCGGCGTCTCCGGCGTCTTGTTTTTCTTGGGTCTTGTGGTGAGGTAGGCAATAGTGGTGGTGTAAGGCCCTCTTGATGGAGTATGAACGTTGACCCATTACTCTTGTCAAGTGGTCTACACCTCCAGTCATGTCGTGCTCACTTTGATCTTCCTTGGTCACTCCTCAAGTGCATCATCTGATCTTAATAGCTACTTGGTGATGGCGTTGCCCATGTTCTTCGCTGATTCAGCTGCTTGAAGGAAGATTGGATGGTGGCAGCTGGCAGCGTCTTGTTTAGTGTGCATATTGGTAGGTCGGGGACTTCCACTTATAGGAATTGGGGAAGTAAGACTTCTCCTCTTGTTGCGCAAAGTGAGTCCTGCTTGCAAAGACAAGGTAGAGATCAAGTGCATGGGCTCTGTTGGTGGGAAAACACCATCAGAACCAAAATTTCATTTACTTCTATTCTAACCTTGTGGGCACATTGAACAAGATAAAGATAATGTATAAGTTCATTTATGACTAGGGTGGTAAGATCAGAAGATAAATCTAGCATGTAAATATTTTTAGCAAAATAATGAGCGAACAAGAAAGTGATGCTAGAAACAGATTTAAAAAGCTAACATGTCGAGTTAACAAGATTGAATCATGTGAAACTATAACTCTAGCATGTTTGACTTTTCATTTATGAGAATGCCGTAGTAAAGAGGAATTAATGACAACTTACCTCAAGGTGTTACCTTTATTATTGGAATATGATGGCGCTATTACACCTTATGGTGGTCCTTCTCTTCTTCTTGAGTGGCATGTGGAGTGACAGGTGCATGTCAGGAGGAAGAGGATGGCTTAATTATCTTCAATGGAATTGGCCTCCCTCCTTGATGCTTCCATCACCCATGAATTCCTCCTTCGAAAGTGAGTGATTCGATTGTGAATTTTGTCTTGTATTTGGAGAGTTATTTATTTCAAAATATTAAAATCATTAGTTATGCTTCTCCTTTGTGATCAATGATACATCCTAATAGAGCCGTAGCAATCATTAAAGATATATCTAATTAATTGTTGCTTTCTTGTGTTGAGCTTTGTCAAAACCATGACCCATGTTGAAATTTGTCTAAAGTCTAAGATCAAGATCACATACACTTTGCTTTCACTAAAGTAACCATGCTCTAAAAGTTTTAATCTCTATCTCCCATAATTTTAATTGTTGAAAAGGTACAGCTATGAAAAGCCAAATGTTCAAAATTCTAAGAGTGGAGAGAAAAGTGAGAGAGAGGAGAAAATGAGCAAGTGTTCTACGGGTCGGAAGAACCCCCCTCTCAAAAAAAAAAAAAAAAAAAGAGAAAAAGGCAAAAATGAAGAGAAGAATAATGGACAAGTGTCCGAGGGTGAGTAGGGCCCACTTCTCTAATAAATGAGAGAGTAAAAATGGACAAGTGTCCGAGGGTGAGTAGAACCCACCTCTCCACTAAATAGCTGGTTACCTCGCTTGAAAAATAAATAAATAAATGTTCCAAAAAGGGAGATAGACGATTTTCAACTAGAAAGAGCAAGTGGTAATAATAATCTTGACTCACATACACATCTTGATCTATGACTTATGACATCTATCTCCATGGATCCACTGATTGACACAAACAATAAATACAAGGTAAGTGTGCTACATGTTCTTGAGCTCCACATATGATATAATAAATGAACTGTGAGGATATAATATATTTTGAGAGACTTGAGAGTGTCACAAAGGAGTAAGTAGAGCTATGTATTCTTTTCAAAACTTATGCAAAATCTCTCCAAGTGACTTGGTTTAAGAATTTAAGGTGATCTGTTTCTAACCATTTCATGCTCGGATATCCCAAAGTGCGAGGTATGACCATGGAGTATAATTATGATCCATTCTTTGTCTCTCTACGGTTACATTAAAGTTAGACCATCCTTTTATCGAGGGCAGTAAAAGCCTAAGTGTGGGGAGTTTGTTGACACATGTTAACGTATACTTTTAATTGTCAACTAAACATGGAAAAAGACTAAGATATAATTAGATAACCTTATTAGGGGTTTATACTAATGATTTCCATGAGTTTTGGTAAAGTTGTGATTTGCGAGGGGACTTAACAGGAAAAGCGGTAGAATTCGTAACGCAATCCAACTCGAAACAAGTCTAGAAGGCTCCGGATTACACCCGACGTGAACGAAACTTAACACTCAAGAAAACATCATCTAGAAGACTCCGAAGCCACGACGCACCGCGGACCCGTGGTGGGACACCCTCCGGGCGATCGGCCCAATAATCGGCCGCCGATCGGCCCGCCCCGCGCCAAGCAAGCCCCGCTTCGAAGCTTCCTCCACCGCCTCTAAGACGCAATCTAAACCGGTCGTATAATGTCGGTTTGATCCAATGGTCATCGTTCATTGTCAAGGCCCATGAAGATTAGTACCATATTGCTTGCTTTGGCCGAAGAGACATAAGAAGACCCATATATAAGCAAGCCCCCGGGCCCCCGGCTTGAGGCATCTCGGATCATCTCATACATCAATCTCATCGATGGAGGCACGACGCTGGAGAATTAGATTAGATAGCTACAATGTAATAGAATAGATCTAGTAGAGAGTTAGGGAGAGCGGAAACGTGTTGGGTTCCGAGAAGTCTTCAGCGTTCTCGGTATATCTTTGTATCTCAACTCTATTAGACTTTATGCCATAATTAGATCTATCTTTTCTAGTACTTTTATGCCTTTGATGTTATTGATTAGAATATAGTTGTTATATAATTGCATAGGATCTTCGCCGTATTGAGTGCTCGGTTATTCATGATGATTAGAGTAGTAATTAATAGTGTGGACATGGTGTCTAGACTAGAGGTTACCTTAGATTGCACCCAGTCCCACGGATAGTTGTGGTAGCCCTAGGTGGTGACAAACCCTAACGGCCGACGTATTCCACCACGCTCGGATTGGTAGTGTAGGACCGTAGTCGGAGCTTCCTAGCCCCCTTCTCATCCCTTTCCGTGGCTAGTGTTCGATGTCCCGAAGTGTTCTTTTTTATGATCGCTATACCTTTTCATGCCTTAGTTACTCAAGAACCAAAGTACTAGAGAAGTATTCAGGAACCTAGATCTCTCCCGTTGTCCTCTCGATCTAGCTATCTATTCTATATTATAATATTCTCCTGGTTAAGTGCTATTAATTATCATTCATATCATATACATTATTTACCCCCTCTCACTTTAGTTTAGTTGATATATTAAGTTAGTAGATACATGATTTTGATTTATCATAGTCTTTACCCTTGCTTCCCCGTGGAAAATATAAATAACGATACGGAATACTCGGGTAAAAGCTACAATGGTATATATATATTCTGTGGCGCTTATGAACCCTTTTATTTTTTGCACTTAATAAATACCAACAAGCTTTTTGGAGGCGGACGCTGGAGAATTAGATTAGACAGACTACAATGTAATAGAATAGATCTAGTAGAGAGTTAGGGAGAGCGGAACTAGGCGTTCCTTACTCGAGAAGTCTTCAGCCTTCTGGTATATCTTTGTATCTCAACTCTATTAGACTTTATGCCATAATTAGATCTATCTTTTCTAGTACTTTTATGCCTTTCATGTTATTGATTAGAATATAGTTGTTATATAATTGCATAGGATCTTCGCTCGTATTGAGTGCTCACGGTTATTCATGATGATTAGAGTAGTAATTAATAGTGTGGACATGGTGTCTAGACTAGAGGTTACCTTAGATTGCACCCGGTCCCACGGATAGTTGTGGTAGCCCTAGGTGGTGACAGACCCTAACGGCCGACGTATTCCACCACGTTCGGATTGGTAGTGTAGGACCGTAGATTGAGCTTCCTAGCCCCCTTCTCATCCCTTTCCGTGGCTAGTGTTACGATGTCCCGAAGTGTTCTTTTTATGATCGCTATACCTTTTCATGCCTTAGTTACTCAAGAACCAAAGTACTAGAGAAGTATTCAGGAACCTAGATCTCTCCGTTGTCCTCTCGACCTAGCTATCTATTCTATATTATAATATTCTCTGGTTAAGTGCTATTAATTATCATTTATATCATATATATTATTTACCCCCTTACTTTAGTTTAGTTGGTATATTAAGTTAGTAGATACATGATTTTGATTTATCATAGTCTTTACCCTTGCTTCCTCGTGGAAAATATAAATAACGATACTACGGAATACTCAGGGTAAAAGCTACAATGGTATATATATTACGGCGCTATGAACCCTTTATATTCTTTTTGCACTTAATAAATACCAACAAGCTTTTTTGGCGCCGTTGCTAGGGGAAGCAATTGGCGTAAAGATTTTGATAATGATCTTGATATCCGCTAATTTAATGTATTAACTAGCTTTAGTAGGATTACCCTGTTCTGTTGAGTGTGGAATAGACAGGACATTTGATGCCGCCGCGACCTTCCCAAGCAAGCTTCCTCAAGGAGAAACAGGTGGTGTTTTGAACATCAAGATCCATCAACACTGGAGCCCCTCGCCATCTCTTAGGTACATTTATATATATATATTATTCTAACTATGTGTAGATTGAAGAAAAGGTCACCGCCACAAGAATTCAATTCACATCTCAAGTGACAAAACGTAGAGGCTGCACAACTCATAAACTCCATCTTGTGAGCGAAGGTAAGTATGATCAAAGAAAACTATCATATTCAATGCGGGTAAGCCAAGAGATGAACTCACAATAGAGGTGAGGCAAGGCGTATGATGAACTCCAACAACTCTCCCAAGAAGGAAGACCCGGATCGTTCCTCATAGAAGAAAGATCCGTAAGTATCACATCATTTATTTTGTCTTTTGCTAAAAGTTACATTTGCCTTGATCCTTGCTAGAGTGCGACTAAGAACATAATTTGTTAAAAAAAATATATATATATAAAAAAATACGATAAACAATATATGTGCTAAAGTAATCAAAGAACCATCTTTTTGTTAGCATAGATGAGTTTATATCAACCTTTGGACAACAACATGTTCTTCACATAATTGCAATCCTTCTGCATACGTCCACTAATATCTCGCAGAAAGAATCATCGGTGTGCACGGTTTAGCGTGAACCTACCACACCACCACAGTCTACCTTACGTCTACATCTCTAAAAGACTGTCAAGATCCAAATTTTGGGGATTGCAACCCCCATTATCCAAGTAAGTACTCTTATCCTTTACCTTATTTACTACTAGTTTGGTATGTTTGTTTTGTTAAAAGATATAAAAAGATGCATAACTATAGAAAACTAAATAAAAAGTTTAAGTTATATATATAGTTTGATCTTTATGTTTGCTATAAATAAATAAATAGATAGTGTGCTTAGGGTTTGCTAGAATAAAAATTAATTTGAAGATGATCCCTATGTATGGAAATGATGAATAGTTGCTCGCCTTAATCCCTCTTAAAAGTACTTACACTTTGGACTTAGATTCTCCCAAAGCTTTAAATGCTTAATTTGCTCTAAACCCAAACACTGTGGGAAGCACATGCTTAATCTCGAGTCTTAGCATTAAAAGATAAAGATACATGAAAAGTTGAGTTTTTTGTTTATCATCTTCCTAGAGATACCCGATTCTCGGTTTTTATCTTTGAAAATTATAAAACATTACATGATGAGTTCCTTAGCTATGACCCATAAGAGTTTATCATTCGCATCAAGATCATCCCACTCCACTAAATACGCCGCTTCTAACCCGGAAGTACGCATCCCCATACTCCATCAAGCCGTTAGCCATAATTATAAAAATAAATTCTTGCAATCTTTGGATATGTCTCTCTCAGTGTTTTTTATGCCAAATAGAGGCTGGGCTACATTCAAAAAAAAAAAAAAAGAGAAAAAGAGAGGAAAGAAAAATAAATATTTAGAGAAAAAGTGAGACGAGAGAGGGAGAGTAACGGACAAAAAAAGTCATACTAGGCGAGAAGGGCCTACCTCCCTAATAAAAATATATTTAGAGATGAATAATGGACACGTGTCCGAGGGGTGAGTAGGGCCCACATCTCTAGGGAGAGAGAAAAATGGACAAAAGTCCGGGGCAAAGCCCACCTCTCCAAGAATGGACAGCCCAGGTCCTAGCAATTTCTAGAAAGAGAGATATAGTCCAAGGTGCTTGAGAAGAAAAATGCTAGAAAAAGGCTAAGGGCTATTTACTACCTTTCATCCTCATCCACTTCACCACTATCATCCCACTATGTATGTCCTACCACATGTGTAACTCCACTACCACCATCTACTTAAGAGGGTCATACATAAGATCTCTCGAGTTTCTTTTAAAAAAATATTGAAAAACCCCAGGATGATAGTTGATCGAAGAACTTGAGACATGGTACTTAACTTGATTGTTTATCTTGCTTATGATTCATGAAAAGGCTACACCCCATGGTAAAAGCAGGTATGAGCAATCTGGTTAAGAGGAGAATTTATTTCGATAAAACACGTACTTCGAGGTATGAAAGCGTAGTAGCAACTCCCGATCCTAATATAGCATATAGCTTTGCTAGGGACTAGCAAAGGGTAAGTTTGGGGAGTTTGTTGACACATGTTAACGTATACTTTTAATTGTCAACTAAACATGGAAAAAGACTAAGATATAATTAGATAACCTTATTAGGGGTTTATACTAATGATTTCCATGAGTTTTGGTAAAGTTGTGATATGAATGATGTCCACACTATAAAATACTTGTTGGTATTTATTAAGTGCAAAAAGAATATAAAGGGTTCATAGCGCCACGTAATATATATACCATTGTAGCTTTTACCCAGGGAGTATTCAGTATCGTTATTTATATTTTCCACGGGGAAGCAAGGGTAAAGACTATGATAAATCAAAATCATGTATCTACTAACTTAATATACCAACTAAACTAAAGTGAGGAGGTAAATAATGTATATGATATGAATGATAATTAATAGCACTTAACCAGGGAATATTATAATATAGAATAGATAACTAGGTCGAGAGGACAACGGGAGAGATCTAGGTTCCTGAATACTTCTCTAGTACTTTGGTTCTTGAGTAACTAAGGCATGAAAAGGTATAGCAATCATAAAAGAACACTTTGGGACATCAGAACACTAGCCGGAAAGGGATGAGAAGGGGGCTAGGAAGCTCCGACTACGGTCCTACACTACCAATCCGAACGTGGTGGAATACGTCGGCCCGTTAGGGCTGTCACCACCTAGGGCTACCACAACTATCCGTGGACTGGGTGCAATCTAAGGTAACCTCTAGTCTAGACACCATGTCCACACTATTAATTACTACTCTAATCATCATGAATAACCGTGAGCACTCAATACGAGCGAAGATCCCATGCAATTATATAACAACTATATTCTAATCAATAATCATGAAAGGCATAAAAGTACTAGAAAAGATAGATCTAATTATGGCATAAAGTCTAATAGAGTTGAGATACAAAGATATACGTAATCCGAAGACTTCTCGTAACCGGAACGCAGTTACGCTCTCCCTAACTCTCTACTAGATCTATTCTATTACATTGTAGCTGTCTAATCTAATCCTCCAGGCGTCGTGCCTCCATCTGATGAGATATGTATGAGATGATCTGAGATGCCTGAAGCCAGGGGCCTGGGGGCTTGCTTATATATGGGTCTTCTTATGTCTCTTCAGCTTCAGCAAGCAATATGGTACTAATCTTCATGGGCCTTGACAATGAACGATGACCATTGGATCAAACCGACATTATACGACCGGTTTAGATTGCGTCTTAGAGGCGGTGGAGGAAGCTTCTGGAAGCGGGGCTTGCTTGGCGCAGGGGGCAGGCCGATCGGCCTGATTATTGGGCCGATCGGCCCAGAGGGTGTCCCACCCTGGGTCCCGCGGTGCGTCGTGGCTTCTGGAGTCTTCTAGATGATGTTTTCTTGAGTGTTAAGTTTCGTTCACGTCGGGTGTAATCCGGAGCCTTCTAGACTTGTTTCGGAGTTGGATTGCGTTACAAATTCTACCGTTTTCCTGTTAAGTCCCTGCAAATCACAACTTTACCAAAACTCATGGAAATCATTAGTATAAACCCCTAATAAGGTTATCTAATTATATCTTAGTCTTTTTCCATGTTTAGTTGACAATTAAAAGTATACGTTAACATGTGTCAACAAACTCCCCCAAGCTTACCCTTTGCTAGTCCCTAGCAAAGCTATATGCTATATTAGGATCGGGAGTTGCTACTACGCTTTCATACCTCGGAAATACTTGTGTTTATCGGAAATAAATTCTCCTCTTAACCGGATTGCTCATACCATTTTACCATGGGGTGTAGCCTTTTCATGAATCATAAGCAAGATAAACAATCAAGTTAAGTACCATGTCTCAAGTTCTTCGATCAACTATCATCCCAGGGTTTTTCAATTTTTTTTTTAAAAGAAACTCGAGAGATCCTATGTATGACCCTCTTAAGTAGATGGTGGTAGTGGAGTTACACATGTGGTAGGACATACATAGTGGGATGATAGTGGTGAAGTTGATGAGGATGAAAGGTAGTAAATAGCCCTTAGCCTTTTTCTAGCATTTTTCTTCTCAAGCACCTTGGACTATATCTCTCTTTCTAGAAATTGCTAGGACCTGGGCTGTCCATTCTTGGAGAGGTGGGCTTTGCCCCGGACTTTTGTCCATTTTTCTCTCTCCCTAGAGATGTGGGCCCTACTCACCCTCGGACACGTGTCCATTATTCATCTCTAAATATATTTTTTTATTAGGGAGGTAGGCCCTTCTCGCCTAGTATGACTTTTGTCCGTTACTCTCCCTCTCTCGTCTCACTTTTTCTCTAAATATTTATTTTTCTTTCCTCTCTTTTTTTTTTTTTTTTGAATGTAGCCCAGCCTCTATTTGGCATAAAAACACTGAGAGAGACATATCCAAAGATTGCAAGAATTTATTTTTATAATTATGGCTAACGGCTTGATGGAGTATGGGGATGCGTACTTCCGGGTTAGAAGCAGCGTATTTAGTGGAGTGGGATGATCTTGATGCTAATGATAAACTCTTAAGGGTCATAGCTAAGGAACTCATCATGTAATGTTTTATAATTTTCAAAGATAAAAACCAGGAATCAGGTATCTCTAGGAAGATGATAAACAGCAGCTCAACTTTTCATGTATCTTTATCTTTTAATGCTAAGACTCAGATTAAGCATGTGCTTCCCACAGGTGTTTGGGTTTAGAGCAAATTAAGCATTTAAAGCTTTGGGAGAATCTAAGTCCAAAGTGTAAGTACTTTTAAGAGGGATTAAGGCGGAGCAACTATTCATCATTTCCATACATAG
The DNA here is from genome assembly GCA_015847255.1 of Hyparrhenia diplandra. Lineage (NCBI taxonomy): Eukaryota > Viridiplantae > Streptophyta > Magnoliopsida > Poales > Poaceae > Hyparrhenia > Hyparrhenia diplandra. Next base: position 13,661 of record JADLZK010002396.1, read on the forward strand.
GGATCATCTTGGCGTTAATTTTATTCTAGCAAACCTAAGCACACTATCTATTTATTTATTTATAGCAAACATAAAGATCAAACTATATATATAACTTAAACTTTTTATTTAGTTTTCTATAGTTATGCATCTTTTTATATCTTTTTAACAAAACAAACATACCAAACTAGTAGTAAATAAGGTAAAGGATAAGAGTACTTACTTGGATAATGGGGGTTGCACTCCCCAATTTGGATCTTGACAGTTTTTTAGAGATGTAGGCGTGAGGTAGACTGTGGTGGTGTGGTAGGTTCATGCTAAACCGTGCACACCGATGATTCTTTCCTGCGAGATATTAGTGGACGTATACCCGAAGGATTGCAATTATGTGAAGAACATGTTGTTGTCCAAAGGTTGATATAAACTCATCTATGCTAACAAAAGATGGTTCTTTGATTACTTTAGCACATATATTGTTTATCGTATTTTTTTTTTTAATAAATTATATTCTTAGCTGCACTCTAGCATGGATCGAGGCAAATGTAACTTTTAGCAAAAGACAAAATAAATGATGTGATACTTACAGATCTTTCTTCTATGAGGAATGATCCGGGTCTTCCTTCTGCTTGAGAGTTGTTGGAGTTCATCATACGCCTTGCCTCACCTCTATTGTGAGTTCATCTCTTGACTTACCCGCATTGAATATGATAGTTTTCTACAAGGGTTAGTCAAAATAACTACTATCTACTAGAGCATACTCTTGGTTCAAAAATCAACCTAGACACCACGTCTAATTTGATTTAGGAAAGCAATTTAACTAGCATTAAAAAGCCTTTGAAAGCACGATCAACACTCGTAAACTAGGCACCATGCTTCATTTAAGAAATGTATGAAAAATACTTCAAACTAGAGCATACTATAGCGGAACAACGGTGGCATGAAAGCATCATAGAGATTTACTTAAACGAGAGATTAAAAAAGCATGATCATGGTGAGGATAATATTTTTATTTATTTATTATTTTTATATGCAAACGACATGATGGGTGATTGCAAGGAATTAAACATGCAATGGATCTACGAAAAAAACATAAACTAAGTGGAGTGAATGCATGGATTATTCAAAGTAAACATGCAATGCAATGCAACAATTGAAAAGATAACTACTCATAAATTAAAGTCCATGAGCAAGACTTTCTCACCTTTGATCATACTTACCATGACTCACTAATGGAGCTTGTGAGTTGTGCAGCTTCTATTTTCGTCACTTGAGATGTGCTTTGAATTCTTGTGACGACGACCTTTTCTTCAATCTACACATGGTTAGAATAATATATATAAATGTACCTAAGAGATGCGGGGCTCGGTGTTGATGGATCTTGATGTTCAAAACACCCTGGTTTCTCCTTGAGGAAGCTTCTTGGGAAGGTCGTGGCGGCATCAAATGTCCTGTCTATTCCACACTCAACAGAACAAGGGTAATCCTACTAAAGCTAATTGATACACTAAATTAGCGAGATATCAAGATCATTATCAAAATCTTTTCGCCGAATGCTTCCCGAACAACGGCGCCAAAAAGCTTGTTGGTATTTATTAAGTGCAAAAAGAATATAAAGGGGTTCAAGCGCCACGAGAATATATATACCATTGTAGCTTTTACCCGGGAGTATTCAGAGTATCGTTATTTATATTTTCCACGAGGGAAGCAAGGGTAAAGACTATGATAAATCAAAATCATGTATCTACTAACTTAATATACCAACTAAACTAAAGTGAGGAGGTAAATAATGTATATGATATGAATGATAATTAATATACGTTTGTTGACACATGTTAACGTATACTTTTAATTGTCAACTAAACATGGAAAAGACTAAGATATAATTAGATAACCTTATTAGGGGTTTATACTAATGATTTCTATGAGTTTTGGTAAAGTTGTGATTTGCAGGGACTTAACAGGAAAACGGTAGAATTCGTAACGCAATCCAACTCCGAAACAAGTCTAGAAGGCTCCGGATTACACCCGGCGTGAACGAAACTTAACACTCAAGAAAACATCATCTAGAAGACTCGGAAGCCACGACGCACCGCGGACCCGTGGTGGGACACCCCTGGGCCGATCGGCCCAATAATCAGGCCGATCGGCCTGCCCCCTGCGCCAAGCAAGCCCCGCTTCCAGAAGCTTCCTCCACCGCCTCTAAGACGCAATCTAAACCGGTCGTATAATGTCGGTTTGATCCAATGGTCATCGTTCATTGTCAAGGCCCATGAAGATTAGTACCATATTAATTGCTGAAGCTGAAGAGACATAAGAAGACCCATATATAAGCAAGCCCCCAGGCCCCTGGCTTCAGGCATCTCGGATCATCTCATACATCAATCTCATCGGATGGAGGCACGGCGCTGGAGAATTAGATTAGACGACTACAATGTAATAGAATAGATCTAGTAGAGAGTTAGGGAGGCGGGCTAGCGTTCGGTTCTCGGAGAAGTCTTCAGCGTTACGGTATATCTTTGTATCTCAACTCTATTAGACTTTATGCCATAATTAGATCTATCTTTTCTAGTACTTTTATGCCTTTCATGTTATTGATTAGAATATAGTTGTTATATAATTGCATAGGATCTTCGCTCGTATTGAGTGCTACGGTTATTCATGATGATTAGAGTAGTAATTAATAGTGTGGACATGGTGTCTAGACTAGAGGTTACCTTAGATTGCACCCAGTCCCACGGATAGTTGTGGTAGCCCTAGGTGGTGACAAGCCCTAACGGCCGGCGTATTCCACCACGTTGGATTGGTAGTGTAGGACCGTAGTCGGAGCTTCCTAGCCCCCTTCTCATCCCTTTTCCGTGGCTAGTGTTACGATGTCCCGAAGTGTTCTTTTATGATCGCTATACCTTTTCATGCCTTAGTTACTCAAGAACCAAAGTACTAGAGAAGTATTCAGGAACCTAGATCTCTCCCGTTGTCCTCTCGACCTAGCTATCTATTCTATATTATAATATTCTCTGGTTAAGTGCTATTAATTATCATTTATATCATATACATTATTTACCCCCTTACTTTAGTTTAGTTGGTATATTAAGTTAGTAGATACATGATTTTGATTTATCATAGTCTTTACCCTTGCTTCCCTATGGAAAATATAAATAACGATACTACGGAATACTCCAGGGTAAAAGCTACAATGGTATATATATTACGTGGCTGCTATGAACCCTTTATATTCTTTTTGCACTTAATAAATACCAACAAGCTTTTTGATAATGATCAATTGGAGTAAAGATTTTGATAATGATCTTGATAACCAATTTAATGTATTAACTAGCTTTAGTAGGATTACCCGATGCTCTGCTTGAGTGTGGAATAAAGGGACATTTGATGCCGTTCATAGCCTTCCCAAGAAAAGGTTTCCTCAAGGAGAAAACTTTTGAACATCAAGATCCATCAATATTCGGAGCCTATGCCATCTCTTAGGTACATTTATATATATATATTATTCTAACATGTGTAGATTGAAGAAAAGGTCATCACAAGAATTCAAATCACATCTCAAGTGACAAATATACCACAACTCATAAATTCCATCTTGTGAGTAAGGTAAGTATGATCAAAGAAAACTATCATATTCAACGGGTAAGCCAAGAGATGAACTCACAATCATGAATTAACTATGATGAACTCCAACAACATCATAAGGATCTCCCGGATCGTTCCTCATAGCTTAAGTGTTAAATCACATCATTTATTTTGTCTTTTGCTAAAAGTTACATTTGCCTTGATCCTTGCTAGAGTGCAGACTAAGAACATAATTTGTTAAAAAAATATATATATAAAAAAAAATAAACGATAAACAATATATGTGCTAAAGTAATCAAAGAACCATCTTTTTGTTAGCATAGATGAGTTTATATCAACCTTGGACAACAACAACATGTTCTTCACATAATTGCAATCCTTGGGGTATACGTCCACTAATATCGCAGGAAAGAATCATCGGTGCTAGTTTAGCATGAGAACCACACCAATATACCTAACGTCTACATCTCTAAAAGAGGATCAAGATCCAATTAGGGGATTACATCCCCCATTATCCAAGAAAGTACTCTTATCCTTTACCTTATTTACTACTAGTTTGGTATGTTTGTTTTGTTAAAAAGATATAAAAGATGCATAACTATAGAAAACTAAATAAAAGTTTAAGTTATATATATAGTTTGATCTTTATGTTTGCTATAAATAAATAAATAGATAGTGTGCTTAGGTTTGCTAGAATAAAATTACCACACGAAGATGATCCCTATGTATGGAAATGATGAATAGTTGCTACCACTCACCTTCCGATCTAGATGATCTTTTAATCCCTCTTAAAAGTACTTACACTTTGGACTTAGATTCTCCCAAAGCTTTAAATGCTTAATTTGCTCTAAACCCAAACACTGTGGGAAGCACATGCTTAACTGAGTCTTAGCATTAAAAAGATAAAGATACATGAAAAAATAATCTCAAATATAATCATCTTCCTAGAGATACCCGATATTGGTTTTTATCTTTGAAAATTATAAAACATTACATGATGAACTTAGCTATGACCCTTAAGAGTTTATCATTAGCATCAAGATCATCCCACTCCACTAAATCCCTTCCTTCTAGTTCTAATCTTGCATCCCCATACTCCATCTTCCTTAGCCATAATTATAAAAATAAATTCTTGCAATCTTTGGATATGTCTCTCTCGGTGTTTTTATGCCAAATAGAGAACTTGGGCTACATTCAAAAAAAAAAAGAGGGAAAAAGAGGGAAATAAAAATAAATATTTAGAGAAAAAGTGAGATGAGAGAGGGAGAGTAACGGACAAAAAGTCATACTAGGCGAGAAGGGCCTACCTCCCTAATAAAAAAATATATTTAGAGATGAATAATGGACACGTGTCCGAGGGTGAGTAGGGCCCACATCTCTAGGGAGAGAGAAAAATGGACAAAAAGGGCAAAGCCCACCTCTCCAAGAATGGACAGCCCAGTCCTAGCAATTTCTAGAAAGAGAGATATAGTCCAAGGTGCTTGAGAAGAAAAATGCTAGAAAAAGGCTAAGGGCTATTTACTACCTTTCATCCTCATCAACTTCACCACTATCATCCCACTATGTATGTCCTACCACATGTGTAACTCCACTACCACCATCTACTTAAGAGGGTCATACATAGGATCTTCGAGTTTCTTTTTAAAAAAAAATTGAAAAACCCCAGGATGATAGTTGATCGAAGAACTTGAGACATGGTACTTAACTTGATTGTTTATCTTGCTTATGATTCATGAAAAGGCTACACCCCATGGTAAACTGTATGAGCAATATGTTAAGTGAGAATTTATTTAGGTTGTTTTTATTATTTATACCCCTATCTCATGTTTAATTGATTAATATATTTTATATGAGGGACTAGCAAAGGGTCAAGCTTGGGGGAGTTTGTTGACACATGTTAACGTATACTTTTAATTGCCAACTAAACATGGAAAAAGACTAAGATATAATTAGATAACCTTATTAGGGGTTTATACTAATGATTTCCATGAGTTTTGGTAAAGTTGTGATTTGCAGGGACTTAACAGGAAAACGGTAGAATTCGTAACGCAATCCAACTCCGAAACAAGTCTAGAAGGCTCCGGATTACACCCGACGTGAACGAAACTTAACACTCAAGAAAACATCATCTAGAAGACTCCAGAAGCCACGACGCACCGCGGACCCAGTGGTGGGACACCCTCTGGGCCGATCGGCCCAATAATCGAGGCCGATCGGCCCCCTGCGCCAAGCAAGCCCCGCTTCCAGAAGCTTCCTCCACCGCCTCTAAGACGCAATCTAAACCGGTCGTATAATGTCGGTTTGATCCAATGGTCATCGTTCATTGTCAAGGCCCATGAAGATTAGTACCATATTGCTTGCTGAAGCTGAAGAGACATAAGAAGACCCATATATAAGCAAGCCCCCAGGCCCCTGGCTTCAGGCATCTCAGATCATCTCATACATCAATCTCATCAGATGGAGGCACGACGCCTGGAGAATTAGATTAGACAGCTACAATGTAATAGAATAGATCTAGTAGAGAGTTAGGGAGAGCGGAACTGCGTTCCGGTTCTGGAGAAGTCTTCAGCGTTCTGGTATATCTTTGTATCTCAACTCTATTAGACTTTATGCCATAATTAGATCTATCTTTTCTAGTACTTTTATGCCTTTCATGTTATTGATTAGAATATAGTTGTTATATAATTGCATAGGATCTTCGCTCGTATTGAGTGCTCTGGTTATTCATGATGATTAGAGTAGTAATTAATAGTGTGGACATGGTGTCTAGACTAGAGGTTACCTTAGATTGCACCCAGTCCCACGGATAGTTGTGGTAGCCCTAGGTGGTGACAGCCCTAACGGCCGACGTATTCCACCACGTTCGGATTGGTAGTGTAGGACCGTAGTCGGAGCTTCCTAGCCCCCTTCTCATCCCTTTCCGTGGCTAGTGTTCTGATGTCCCGAAGTGTTCTTTTATGATCGCTATACCTTTTCATGCCTTAGTTACTCAAGAACCAAAGTACTAGAGAAGTATTCAGGAACCTAGATCTCTCCCGTTGTCCTCTCGACCTAGCTATCTATTCTATATTATAATATTCTCCTGGTTAAGTGCTATTAATTATCATTTATATCATATACATTATTTACCCCCCTTACTTTAGTTTAGTTGGTATATTAAGTTAGTAGATACATGATTTTGATTTATCATAGTCTTTACCCTTGCTTCCCTGTGGAAAATATAAATAACGATACTTTGGAATACTCCCGGGTAAAAGCTACAATGGTATATATATTACGGCGCTATGCGGAACCCTTTATATTCTTTTTGCACTTAATAAATACCAACAAGCTTTTTTTGGCCGTTGCCGGGAAGCAATTGGAGTAAAGATTTTGATAATGATCTTGATATCCGCTAATTTAATGTATTAACTAGCTTTAGTAGGATTACCCCTGATTCATTGAGTGTGGAATAGACGGGACATTTGATGCCGTCGCGACCTTCTTAGGCAAGCTTCCTCAAGGAGAAACCAGGTGTTTTGAACATCAAGATCCATCAACACTGGAGCCCTGCCATCTCTTAGGTACATTTTATATATATATATATTATTCTAACTATGTGTAGATTGAAGAAAAGGTCACCGTCACAAGAATTCAAATCACATCTCAAGTGACAAACGTAGAAAGGCTGCACAACTCATAAACTCCATCTTGTGAGCGAAGGTAAGTATGATCAAAGGTGAGAAAGTCTTGCTCATGAACTTTAATTTATGAGTAGTTATCTTTTCAATTGTTGCATTCCATTGCATGTTTCCCTTAAATAATTCATGCATTCTACTCCACCTAGTTTATGTTTTCTCATAGTCAATCCATTGCATGTTTAACTCCTTGCAATCACCCAATCATGTCGTTGCATATAAAATAAAAAAAAAAAAATAATAATAAATATTATCCTCACCATGATCATGCTCTATTTAAGTAAATCTCTATGATGCTTTCATGCCACCGTTGTCCGCTATAGTATGTTCTAGTTTGAAGTATTTTTCATACATCTCTTAAATGAAGCATGGTGCCTAGTTTAGGAGTGTTGATCGTGCTTTCAAAGGCTTTTAAATGCTAGTTAAATTGCTTTCCTAAATCAAATTAGACGTGGTGTCTAGGTTGATTTTTTGAACCAAGAGTATGCTCTAGTAGATAGCAATTATTTTGACTAACCCTTGCAGAAAACTATCATATTCAATGCGGGTAAGCCAAGAGATGAACTCACAATAGAGGTGAGGCAAGGCGTATGATGAACTCCAACAACTCTGCTTGAGAAGAAAGACCCGGATCGTTCCTCATAGAAGAAAGATCTGTAAGTATCACATCATTTATTTTGTCTTTTGCTAAAAGTTACATTTGCCTTGATCCTTGCTAGAGTGCAGCTAAGAACATAATTTGTTAAAAAAATATATATATATAAAAAAATACGATAAACAATATATGTGCTAAAGTAATCAAAGAACCATCTTTTTGTTAGCATAGATGAGTTTATATCAACCTTTGGACAACAACATGTTCTTCACATAATTGCAATCCTTCGGGTATACGTCCACTAATATCTCGCAGGAAAGAATCATCGGTGTGCACGGTTTAGCATGAACCTACCACACCACCACAGTCTACCTCACGTCTACATCTCTAAAAGACTGTCAAGATCCAGCTTGGGGGATTGCAACCCCCATTATCCAAGTAAGTACTCTTATCCTTTACCTTATTTACTACTAGTTTGGTATGTTTGTTTTGTTAAAAAGATATAAAAAGATGCATAACTATAGAAAACTAAATAAAAAGTTTAAGTTATATATATAGTTTGATCTTTATGTTTGCTATAAATAAATAAATAGATAGTGTGCTTAGGTTTGCTAGAAAAATTAACGCTGAAGATGATCCCTATGTATGGAAATGATGAATAGTTGCTTTGCCTTAATCCCTCTTAAAAGTACTTACACTTTGGACTTAGATTCTCCCAAAGCTTTAAATGCTTAATTTGCTCTAAACCCAAAACACTGTGGGAAGCACATGCTTAATCTGAGTCTTAGCATTAAAAGATAAAGATACATGAAAAGTTGAGCTGCTGTTTATCATCTTCCTAGAGATACCTGATTCCTGGTTTTTATCTTTGAAAATTATAAAACATTACATGATGAGTTCCTTAGCTATGACCCTTAAGAGTTTATCATTCGCATCAAGATCATCCCACTCCACTAAATACGCTGCTTCTAACCCGGAAGTACGCATCCCCATACTCCATCAAGCCGTTAGCCATAATTATAAAAATAAATTCTTGCAATCTTTGGATATGTCTCTCTCAGTGTTTTTATGCCAAATAGAGGCTGGGCTACAAAAAAAAAAAAAAAAAGAGAAAAAGAGAGGAAAGAAAAATAAATATTTAGAGAAAAAGTGAGACGAGAGAGGGAGTGTAACGGACAAAAGTCATACTAGGCGAGAAGGGCCTACCTTCCTAATAAAAAAATATATTTAGAGATGAATAATGGACACGTGTCCGAGGGTGAGTAGGGCCCACATCTCTAGGGAGAGAGAAAAATGGACAAAAGTCCGGGGCAAAGCCCACCTCTCCAAGAATGGACAGCCTAGGTCCTAGCAATTTCTAGAAAGAGAGATATAGTCCAAGGTGCTTGAGAAGAAAAAATGCTAGAAAAAGGCTAAGGGCTATTTACTACCTTTCATCCTCATCCACTTCACCACTATCATCCCACTATGTATGTCCTACCACATGTGTAACTCCACTACCACCATCTACTTAAGAGGGTCATACATAGGATCTCTGAGTTTCTTTTAAAAAAAATATTGAAAAACCCCAGGATGATAGTTGATCGAAGAACTTGAGACATGGTACTTAACTTGATTGTTTATCTTGCTTATGATTCATGAAAAGGCTACACCCCATGGTAAATGTGTATGAGCAACCGGGTTAAGAGGAGAATTTATTTCTGATAAACACAATTACTTCCGAGGTATGAAAGCGTAGTAGCAACTCCCCGATCCTAATATAGCATATAGCTTTGCTAGGGACTAGCAAAGGGTAAGCTTGGGGGAGTTTGTTGACACATGTTAACGTATACTTTTAATTGCCAACTAAACATGGAAAAAGACTAAGATATAATTAGATAACCTTATTAGGGGTTTATACTAATGATTTCCATGAGTTTTGGTAAAGTTGTGATTTGCGAGGGACTTAACAGAAAACGGTAGAATTCGTGAACGCAATCCAACTCGAAACAAGTCTAGAAGGCTCCGGATTACACCCGACGTGAACGAAACTTAACACTCAAGAAAACATCATCTAGAAGACTCCGGAAGCCCCACGACGCACCGTGGGACCCGAGGGTGGGACACCCTCGGGCCGATCGGCCCAATAATCAGCCGATCGGGGCGCCCCTGCGCCAAGCAAGCCCCCGCTTCGAAGCTTCCTCCACCGCCTCTAAGACGCAATCTAAACCGGTCGTATAATGTCGGTTTGATCCAATGGTCATCGTTCATTGTCAAGGCCCATGAAGATTAGTACCATATTGCTTGCTGAAATTTGAAGAGACATAAGAAGACCCATATATAAGCAAGCCCCGGGCCCCTCGGCTTCGTGCATCTCGGCATCATCTCATACATCAATCTCATCGGATGGAGGCACGACGCTGGAGAATTAGATTAGACAAACTACAATGTAATAGAATAGATCTAGTAGAGAGTTAGGGAGAGCGGAACCGCGTTCCGGTTCGAGAAGTCTTCGGCGCTCGGTATATCTTTGTATCTCAACTCTATTAGACTTTATGCCATAATTAGATCTATCTTTTCTAGTACTTTTATGCCTTTCATGTTATTGATTAGAATATAGTTGTTATATAATTGCATAGGATCTTCGCTCGTATTGAGTGCTCGGTTATTCATGATGATTAGAGTAGTAATTAATAGTGTGGACATGGTGTCTAGACTAGAGGTTACCTTAGATTGCACCCAGTCCCCACGGATAGTTGTGGTAGCCCTAGGTGGTGACAGCCCCTAACGGCCGGCGTATTCCACCACGTTCGGATTGGTAGTGTAGGACCGTGAGTCGGAGCTTCCTAGCCCCCTTCTCATCCCTTTCCGTGGCTAGTGTTACGATGTCCCGAAGTGTTCTTTTATGATGCTATACCTTTTCATGCCTTAGTTACTCAAGAACCAAAGTACTAGCTTGTATTGGAACCTAGATCTCTCCGTTGTCCTCTCGACCTAGCTATCTATTCTATATTATAATATTCTCCTGGTTAAGTGCTATTAATTATCATTTATATCATATACATTATTTACCCCCTTACTTTAGTTTAGTTGGTATATTAAGTTAGTAGATACATGATTTTGATTTAGTCTTTACCCTTGCTTCCCCTGGAAAATATAAATAAATATAATGAATGTTGGGTAAAAGCTACAATGGTATATATATAGAGAACCCTTTATATTCTTTTTTGTTAAATACCAACAATGGAGAGATTGTTTCTAAGGTCTCTAATTGATCTAAAAATCTGAGATACTTTCGGGTTTATTTATATTGGGACATCGTAACACTAGCCACGGAAAGGGATGAGAAAGGGGCTAGGAAGCTCCAACTACGGTCCTACAAACACCAATCCGAACATGGTGGAATACGCCGGCCGTCGAGGACTGTCACTACACAGGGCTACCACAAACTATCCGTGGGATTGGGTGCAATTCCGGGTAACCGCTAGACTAAGCACCACGCCTAATCTAAAGATTACTACTCTAGCGTTACAAAAACTAGAGCACTTGATACAAGCGGGAATCTAATAAATAAACTTAAAGTAAATGCTGAATAAAAGTAAATAAATAGAGAACTTAGAATTAATAAATAAAGAACCCGGAGATTCTTTGAAGAACGAACTAGTTCTTTGTAGATGTACAATGTTGATGAAGATCCGGCAGGTCCGGATCTCCGGCTTTCTCCTTGCCTCTTTCCTTGATCTTACAACTAGATGAACTGAACTAGATCTAGAACTAGAACTAGATGAACTAGACAACTAGAGGGACCTCTCTCTCTTCTAATATGAAACCCTAGTTTATGCTCGTTGATAGCTAATGAGAAGATGATCCGAGATGATTGAAGCCAGGGGGTCTAGGGGTCTATATATATGGGTCTTCTTACGTCCCTTCAGCTTCGGCCAGGCAATGTGGTACTAATGCGGTGTTGGATCTTGATCCATCTCGTGCTTCTACCGACGCCCTCGGATCAAACCGTCATTAAACAACCGGTTTAGATTGCGTCTTAGAGGCCGTGGAGGAAGCTTCCGGAGACAAGGGTGACTTGGCGGAGGAGGAGGGGCCGATCGGCCTGTTATTTGCCGATCGGCCCATGGTGGGGCCCACTCGGGGTCCCGATGCGCGTCGGGCTTCCGGAATCTTCTAGATGATGTTTTCTTCGGTGCCAAGTTTGGTTCACGTCGGGAGTAATCCGGAGCCTTCTAGACTTGTTTCGAGTTGGATTGCGTTGCGTTACGCCGGGTCGTATGCCATGTCATTTCGGGCTGTTTTTACGTTAAGTCCCCGCAAATCACAACTTTACCAAAACTCATGGAAATCATTAGTATAAACCCCTAATAAGGTTATCTAATTATATTTTAGTCCTTTTCCATGTTTAGTTGACAATTAAAAAAAGTATACGTTAATATGTGTCAACAAACTCCCCCAAGCTTACCCTTTTGCTAGTCCCTAGCAAAGCTATATGCTATAGTAGGATCGGGGAGTTGCTACTATGCTTTCATACCTCGAAGTCTTGTGTTTATCGAAATAAATTCTCCTCTTAACCAGATTGCTCTCTCATACCTATTTACCATGGGGCGTAGCAAGATAAAACAATCAAGTTAAGTACCATGTCTCATGTTCTTTGATCAACTATCATCCTGGGGTTTTGCAATATTTTTCAAAAGAAACTCAGAGATTCCTATGTATGACCCTCTTAAGTAGATGGTGGTAGTGGAGTTACACATGTGGTAGGACATACATAGTGGGATGATAGTGGTGAAGTGGATGAGGATGAAAGGTAGTAAATAGCCTTTAGCCTTTTCTAGTATTTTTTTCTTCTCAAGCATCTTGGACTATATCTCTCTTTCTAAAAATTGCTTAAGACCTGGGCTGTCCATTCTTAGAGAGGTGGGCTTTGCCCCGGACTTGTGTCCATTTTTCTCTCTCCTTAGAGATGTGGGCCCTACTCACCCTCGGACACGTGTCCATTATTCATCTCTAAATATATTTAGGGAGGTAGGCCCTTCTCGCCTAGTATGACTTTTTGTCCGTTTCTCTCCCTCTCTCGTCTCACTTTTTCTCTCTAAATATTTATTTTTCTTTTTTTCTTTTTTTTTTTTTTTTTTTTTCTTTTTTTTTCGAATGTAGCCCAGCCTCTATTTAGCATAAACACTGAGAGAGACATATCCAAAAATTGCAAGAGTTTATTTTTATAATTATGGCTAGCGGCTTGATGGAATATGGGGAGGCGTACTTCCGGGTTAGAAGCAGCATATTTAGTGGAGTGGGATGATCTTGATGCGAAACTCTTAAGGGTCATAGCTAAGGAACTCATCATGTAATATTTTATAACTTTCAAAGATAAAAACCAGGAATCAGGTATCTCTAGGAATATGATAAACAGCAGCTCAACTTTTCATGTATCTTTATCCTTTAATGCTAAGACTCAGATTAAGCATGTGCTTCCCATAGGTATTGGGTTTAGAGCAAATTAAGCAATTAAAGCTTTGGGAGAATCTAAGTCCAAAGTGTAAGTACTTTTAAGAGGAATTAAGGCGGAGCAACTATTCATCATTTCCTTAGCATATATCATCAAGATCATAATTAAAAGAGAAAGGCCAACTAGCAAACTCTAGCATTATTTAGACTCTAACAAACTAAGACTCTAATTAAGACTCATTATATATAGCAAGGCAAACATAAATAACTAGCTAATATTAAAATAGATAGGATAGTGATACTTATCGTGATAACTGGGGGTGCTCTCCCCCAAGCTGGATATTGACATAGTCGAGTGGTGATGGCGAAGTGAGGTAGACAGTAGTGGTGGTGTTGACCTTCCTTGATAGGGCATTGATGATGTTGACGATTAAGATTGTGCTCGATCAAGTGGTCATACGCCTCCACACTGTCGTGTCTTACTCTTTCAGGTGCTCCAAATCCTGCTAAACTCAAATAGACAACAAAACTTGTGGAACAGGTTAAGCGTTAGCGGTTGGCTACTTAAGCCTTTGTTGCCTAGTTTTTTTTTTTTTTTTTTTAAATAGAAGCTTTTTTTTTTAGAGTGGATCATTGACTTGAAAGAATTCAATCAAGTCAATTTCTTCTAACTTTTCAGGTTCTAAAAAGACTTTCAACCGATGACCATTTACCTTAAATGTGTTACCTAAATCATCTTGGATGGTGATGGCTCCATGTGTTGAAGTGTCGACGACATTATATGGTCCATCCCACTTACTTCAGAACTTACCATGTCCAAAGAGCTTAACCCTTGAATTGAATAGTAGGACTTTGTCTCAGGGCTTAAACTCCTTGTGCTTAATTCTCTTATCATGCCATCTTTTTTGTTCTTTCTTTATAAATCTTAGAATTGTGATAGGCTTTTTTCTCTCCATTCCTCTAGCTCAGAGAGTTGCATTAGACGATTCTTGCCAGCTAGGTGGAGATCCATGTTCCATTTCTTGATTGCCCAATGAGCCTTGAACTCTAATTCAACAGGCAAGTGGCATGTTTTTCCATATACGAGTTGATAGGGTGACATGCCTATCGGTGTTTTGAATGCAGTTCGGTAAGCCCAAAGTGCATCTGGAAGCTTGTCCTTCCATGCCTTCCCCATTTCATCTATGGTTTTTTGTAGAATATTTTTGATTTGTTTATTAGATGTTTCCGCTTGACCGCTAGTTTGGGGATGGTAAGGAGTAGCGATGTTGTGACGAATTCCATGGTCCGCTAGGTACTTTCGAAAGGTTTTATCGATGAAGTGAGGACCTCCATCGCTTATGACCATCCGTGGTGTACCAAAACGTGGAAATATGATTTCATGGAACATTTTCTTGGCATGTTTGGAATCATTTGTTCGACATGGTAGTGCTTCTACCCATTTGGACATATAGTCTACAGCTACCAAGATGTATTCACAATTCCCAGAATTAGGGAATGGTCCCATAAAATCAATCCCCCAAACATCAAAGAGTTCAATTTGGAGATTGTTTGTGAGAGGCATTGCATCTCGTGCATTAATGTTTCCATGTTTTTGGCATCGATGGCATCTCCCCGACAAACTCCTTTGTATCTCGCATACATCGTTGGCCAGAAAAAAACCACTTTGCCATATCTTGGCATGTGTCCGAATGCTCCATAATGTCCTCCATATGGCGAAGCATGACATCTTTCCATAATTTGAATTGCCTCACCCATAGGGACACATCTTCTCAACAATCCATCTACAAGAAACTCTAAAAAGGTATGGCTCATCCCATAGGTGCAAACGGCTTTCATGGATTAACTTTCTTTGTCTGCACCAGGTGGGACATAGCCCGTGACTATAAAGTTCACGATGTCCGCATACCATGGATCGAGTGTGTTATCTTGAGCAAAGTGTCATCCCTTAAGTAGTCATTTATGGGTAGGTCATGTTTTTTCCTTGTATTGTAGCCTAGACAAGTGGTCGGCTATCAATTTCTACTCCCTTTTTATCTCGGATTTCAATATCAAACTCTTGGAGTAGAAGAATCCATCGAATTAACCGAGGCTTAGCATCTTTCTTCATGAGGAGGTACTTAAGAGCGGCATGATCTCGTATAAACAATTACCTTTTGCCCCCACTAGGTAAGATCTAAACTTGTCTATAGCAAAGACAACAGCCAATAGCTCTTTTTTCAGTTGTGGCATAATTGAGCTGCGGTCCAGATAAGGTTTTGCTAGCGTAGGATATGGCATAATGCTTCTTATCCTTGGTTTGGCCTAAAAAAACAGACCAACCGCAAAGTCGCTAGCATCACACATTATCTCAAAAGGAATATTCCAATCGTGGTTGAATGATTGGAGCTGAAATGAGTGCCTTCTTAAGGATTTGAAAAGATTCATGGCACTCATCGGTAAAGATGAAAGGTGCATCTTTAGCTAAGAGACTAGTCGTGGGTCTAGCGATTTGAGAAAAATCTTTGATAAAGCGCCCTCAGAGAACCCCCCGCATGTCCTAGAAAGTGCGGATTTCTTTCACATTCGTGGGAGGTGGGAGTTGTTCAATAACTTCAATCTTTGCTCTATCCACCTCTATACCACGCTGTAGACACCTTGTGTCCTAGTACTATTCCTTCCTAACCATAAAATGACATTTCTCCCAGCTTTAGGACTAAGGAATTTTTTCACATAATTGTAAGACTTTATCTAAGTTCTCCAAGCAATCGCCGAAGGTTTTTCCATAGACGGTAAAAATCATCCATGAACACTTCAACGATTTTCTCAATCATATCGAGAAAATAGACATCATGCACCGTTGGAAAGAAGCTGGAGCATTGCATAACCCGAACGACATTCGCCGGTATGCGTAAGTTCCATCTGGGCATGTAAAAGTGGTCTTACTTTGGTCATCGTGGTGGATTGAATTTGATGATAACTGTAATAACCATCAAGGAAACAATAGAAAGAATGATTTGCAAGCCGCTCCAACATTTCATCAATGAAGGGTAACGGAAAGTGATCTTTCTTTGTAGCCTTGTTGAGTTTTCGATAATCAATGCACATGCGCCACTCCCGTGATGGTTCGTTGAGGAATAAGTTCATTTTTCTCATTCCTAACCAACCGCCATTCCTCCCTTCTTTGGCACAACTTGGACATGGCTAACCCACTTTCGCTATGTGGCATGGGATAAATAATCCCAAAGCATGTAGGAGCTTAAGGACTTCTTTATTAACAACTTCTCGCATAGCTCGTTAAGTCTACGCTGTGGTTCCCTAGAGGGTGATGTATTTGGATCAATAGGGATACGATGTATGCAGAGAGTGGGACTAATCCCTATGAGATCTCCAAGTGAGTAGCCTATGGCTTTTCTATGTCTTTCTAAGACAAGTGACAAGTTTAGAAGTCTCTTCATAGGAAAGCTTGTCACCGATAATGGCAGGAGTTTCTCGACATTATTATGAAGGAAGACATATTTCAAGCCGTGAGGAAGCGGTTTTAATTCTATTGGAGGAGGTAGAGGTTGTTCAGTTTTGTCTAGCTCAATGGGTTCTCGCAAACTCGCCCCTCTTCTTCAATGAAGTGTTCGATGTCGGCGATGGTCGGGCCATTTCTTCTAAAGACGCCATTAAGATCTCCCCAATAGGGTCTTGCTCAGTTTGGGTTCCACCATTGTGTTTGTAGATCGGGCTAGAGGAATAGTCATAGTGGAGTTTCCAACTTTGAAGTCTAAGTGACCTCGTAGTGGCTTTTCCTCGTAGAATCCTCATGATTGGTCCGCCAATCAAGAGAGGAACCTCCGAGATGTCATAAATGTGAAAATCTAGACATATCTCCAAGTTGTTGATTCGAACAGAACCGCCCTTAAAACTCCATGGCATTCAAGATTAAATCCTCGATGGGCCTTGTAAAAGTTTTTGAGATGGAGTTAAGGACGTGTCGATAAAGAGCATCGCCTAACTCGCTTGAAATAATGTTTATCCCGACGTAAGGATTGTAGTGGACTTCTCTAGCGGACCCTCTAATTTGGCATAAGAGAATGGTTGAAGGGGAGGTGATTCGAGCTACCTCGGGTGATAATTCCGCTCGATCAACCATTCATAACTCATAATTGCTGAAAGGCTTTTGATATGTTCTATGTTAACCGTTTCTTCCCGTGGATCGTTGAGTGGTCTTTTCTAGAGGTCTTGCTTGAATAGGAAAATTCGAGGTATTTCCATAATCTTCAAAGATATCTTCCTCGAATTCAAAGGGAAATTCTAGAGGAGATGGTTCATCATCCTCTAGTTGGGTTTGTGTTCCCTTTTCGTAGAAGTTTCTCAACAACCAAATTACTAGATGAGTCAATTGGAATTTCTAATTCGGGCCGCATGTTCCTCCTCTAATGGTTCGGGCTTGGCTCGAACTTCTTCTTCTGGGAGTTCATCAGACGCCAAGCATATGGGGTATTTTCAAGAATTTTGTCAAGGATAGCTTTTCCCTCACTAACGGTCTTATGTGAAAATGATCCTCCGTAAGATGTATCGAGGAACAGTGGATGCTTCTTTGCTAAGGCCATAATGAAAAGTGTTGTAAAAGGACTTGGTCAGCAAAGATAAATCGGGCCGTATAAGATTAAACTTGAAAATCTTGCCCAAGCCGCTTCCTATAGTTTTTTTTCTTTTGTTTAAAATTAAGAATTTCAAGACGAAGAGTAATGATCCGGAGAAATAGGGAAGAAAGCAAGACAAAATTTGTCTCAAGTTCCTCCCATTCCCCGCTCACACTTCTCGAATTATGAGCATACCATTGTTTTGCTCTCTCGTAAAGAGAGAACGAAAATAATTTCCATTTTAGGTCTCATGTTTCATGCCGTGGATATTCAAGCATGAACATAGTTGCTCAAATTCTCGGATGTGCACATATGGATTTTCGCCTTCTTTTCCAGAGAAAGTTTGCTCCCCAACCATAGCTATAAAAAGGTGGCTTAATCTCATAGCCATCCGTAAGAATAGGATGTGCCGATTGTGGTGGCTCTATCAATTCACCCTTTGGAGCGAAAATTTATAGATAGGAGTGGAATCCATAATGGTAGTGGTATGAAAAAGGTGCTAAAAAGAAAAAGATAAATGGACTAACTTGGTTCTAAACTAGCACGCCTACCGTTCCTAAGAACGGCGCCTTTAAAGCTTGTTGGTATTTATTAACGCAAACAGAAAATCCGCAAGCGCAACGGATACCGTATGTAGCTTTCACCCGAGTATTCCGTAGTATCGATTTCCACGGGGAACGTGAAGTGTACTAGAAAGAGTTTAGAACGTCCTAAGAAAAAAAATATAATGATGTTGGGGAGAGAGATTGTTTCTAAGGTCTCTAATTGATCTAGGAATCTGAGATACTTTCGGTTTATTTATATTGGGACATCGTAACACTAGCCGCTGAAAGGGATGAGAAAGGGGCTAGGAAGCTCCAACTACGGTCCTACAAACACCAATCCAACGTGGTGGAATACGCCGTACCGGCCGATCGCCACTACCGGGCTACCACAAACTATCCGCGGATTGGGTGCAATTCCGTGTAACCGCTTAGACTAAGCACCACGCCTAATCTAAAGATTACTACCTAGCGCTAAAAAAACTAGAGCACTTGATACAAGCGAATCTAATAAATAAACTTAAAGTAAATGCTGAATAAAAGTAAATAAATAGAGAACTTAGAATTAATAAATATAGAACCCGGAGATTGTCGGAAGAACCAACTAGTTGCCAGATGGTTAATGTTGATGAAGATCCCAAAGTCCGGATCTCCAGCCTTTCTCCTTGCCTCTCTCCTTGATCTTACAACTAGATGAACTAGATCTAGAACTAGAACTAGATAACTAGAGGGACCTCTCTTCTAATATGAAACCCTAGTTTATGCTCACGATAGCTAATGAGAA
>JADLZK010002397.1:0-88848 GCA_015847255.1 Hyparrhenia diplandra
TTATATCTATCGTTCCTTGTTTTTTTGTCTATCAACGATTTTGGATCATGTTCACGCTATGAATATATATTATTTAGCTATAGTGTGCTAGGCATTGGAATTATATTTCTCTCCTTGAAAAGTGTCACATGAATTTCTGGTTGCTTGTTAATTGACTTTTAATTGTTTGATTTAATTTGTGTTACCTAATTAAATCGTATCGTTGGTACTAGCATTATACTATTTCTATAATATACTGGAAATGATGAAATGAATTGGAATCTCTTTTAATTGTCTTGTTGTACTCTATTTATGTGACGAAGTACGTCAGCAGTTTGGTCGGTCTTATGTGTGGTGTTAGCACGAGCACTACTCTAGTCTAGATAAAAGTCAATAGATGAGTTTCTAAAGAGCACCTCTCACCTGTGTACTGAAAACTGGATTGAGAATTACCTATACAATGGATATAGTTAATTAGGATTTGGTAAGCTGTTAGAGACTTATTAGGCTTAAGCCTTGTTTGATTGTTGTGGTATTAAGAATCCATAGTGTCAAGAATAATTTTATAATCTCGGTCAAAGAATAATTTTATAACCATTGATGTGCAAAACTGTCATTAGAAAGGGGACTAGAGTGGAGTTTTCACCTCTTATTTGCAGACGATTGTATAATTTTTTCAGAGGCCTCGCAAAGGGGGCTGCTCGCTTGAAAGAGATCTTGAATATATATATATAACAGAGGATCTGGTCAATTTGTGAATAAAAAGATAAATCTGCAGTCTTCTTCAGTAAGAACTGTGATGAGGTTATGAAAGAAGAACTGAGATCCGGGCTGCAGATAGACACAGAAGCTCTTGCAGAAAAGTATTTGGGGCTGCCAACTGCTTTGGACCATGCAACAAAGGATGCCTTTGAATATTTGCCAAATAAGATCAGAGGTCTAGTGGGCGCATGGAGTGGCCGTGAAGCAAGTTATGCAGGTAAGGAGGTGTTACTGAAATCTGTTGCCCAAGCAGGGCCTTGTTTAGATGGCTAAAATTTCTAACATTTTTCCCACTTTCTCTCCATCACATCACATTAAATACATCAAAAGACATATGTTTGGAGTATTAAATATAGGTAAAAAAAATAACTAATTACATAGTTTAGATGTACATTACGAGACGATTCTTTTGAGCCTAGTTACTCCCTGGTAGGATGATATTTACCACTAACAAACGAAACGTGCTACAGTGTACGATGTGACATTCGGGGCTAAATTTTAGCCATCTAAACAAGGCCCAGTACCTACATATCCGATGAGTTGTTTTTTTTGGTTCCGAAAGACACTTGCCGAAAAATGAAAACGGTAATCTCCAATTATTGGTGGGACAGCTCAGCTGATAGTAGGCGTATACATTGGCAACGATGGGAGTTAGTCACAAAACCAAAACCATTTGGTGGTATGGGCTTTAAAGACCTCCGGTTATTCAATCTGGCTATGCTTGGTAAACAAGGTTGGCGGCTGATTGAGAATCCGGATTCTTTATGTGCTAAGTTCTTTTAAAAAAAACTCGACCCGAAAAAAAAAACTCGACCCCTCGAAAAAAAAAACGGGCCACAACACATCGCTCGCTTCACCCACCGTCACCGACCGTGTGGCCGTTGTAGAAGATCCCGAACGCGCTGTTGGAGACGCGGCTGGACGCGGTGTCGCCTGGCGGGGCATTGAACGCGAGGGAGATCCGGCTGCGTGATCCGAGGCAGATGTGCCTGCGCTGCCAGACGGATCAGCCCACCGCCGACTCTACTTCATCTGCTGCTGCACCGACCGGATCTGGTGCGCCGCCCACATCATCCCATGCGGCGGCTGGATCTGTGACCGAGCCTGTGCCTCCAGTACATCAGCATCTTCATGGCACACGACTTCAAGCTAGGGTGAGCAAACCCAAAACTTATACTGACGGTACAGTTCGGTGGTGCATGGCTTCTTCTACAGATCCGTGTGAGCCAGCTACTGTCCATGATGCATTGAAGGACAAACGCTGGACTGCTGCCATGGATGCCGAATACCAAGCTCTCCAACGCAACAAGACTTGGCATCTTGTACCACCGACTCATGGTAAGAATGTTATTGACTGTAAATGGGTGTATAAGGTGAAGAAACGAGCTGATGGATCCATTGATCAATACAAAGCCCGACTCGTTGCAAAAGGTTTCAAACAACGTTATGGTATTGACTACGAGGACACCTTTAGTCCTGTAGTCAAGGCAACGACAATTCAGTTGGTTCTCTCGGTTGCATTGTCCAGGGGATGGTCTCTTCGTCAACTCGTTGTTCAGAATGCCTTTTTGCATGGCATATTAGAGGAAGATGTTTACATGAGGCAGCCACCTGGATATGTTGATCCAAAGTGTCCTACCTATATTTGCAAGTTGGACAAGGCCTTATATGGCCTAAAGCAGGCACCGCAAGCTTGGCATGATCGACTCTCAAGGAAGCTTCAAGCTCTTGGGTTTACTCCGTCAAAATCTGAAACTTCTTTGTTCTTTTATAACAAGAATGGTCATAGCATATATTTGTTGGTTTATGTTGATGATATTATTGTGGCTAGCTCCTCCACAGCGGCGACCAATGCTCTACTCCGGGATCTTCAGCAAGATTTTGCTCTCAAAGACCTGGGGGATCTGCACTACTTCCTTTGTATTGAGGTTCAGAAGAAACAAGGTGGACTGCTATTGAGTCAGGAGCGCTATGCGTCTGAGATTCTATCTAGATCAGGTACGGATCGGTGTAAGCCTGTTAATACTCCGTTGCCTAGCACAGAAAAACTCAATATTGAAGATGGGGTCAAGCTAGGAACAGATGATGCTACATGATACAGAAGTATGGTTGGAGCTCTCCAATACTTAACACTCACCAGACCAGATTTGAGTTTCTCGTTTAACAAAGTATGCCAGTTTTTGCATGCACCTACAACAGTTCATTGGAGCGCTGTTAAAAGGATCCTGAGGTATGTGAAGGGAACAATGAGTCTTGGTTTACGAATCAGTCCATCTCGGTCTATGCTTGTTAGTGCATTTTCAGATGCAGATTGGGCAGGATGTGTTGATGATAGAAGGTCGACCGGTGGCTTTGTTGTGTTCCTAGGACCTAATCTTGTTTCTTGGACAGCTCGAAAGCAACCAACGGTTTCTCGGTCTAGCACAGAAGCAGAATACAAGGCACTTGCCAATGCTACGGCCGAGATGATGTGGGTGCAGAAGTTATTAACAGAGTTGCGTATAGCTCATCCTCGCATGGCTCGGCTTTGGTGTGATAATCTAGGAGCAAAATACCTTTGGGCCAATCCAATTTTCAATGCTAGGACTAAGCATATAGAGATTGATTTTCACTTTGTGCGAGAACGAGTTGCAGATAAGTTGTTGGACATAAGATTCATAAACTCTGGTGACCAACTAGCTGATGGGTTCACTAAGGCACTTCCGGTGTTCAAGCTGCAACAGTTTAGAAACAATCTCAACCTCTTTCCTACCAGTGGCTGAGATTGAGGGGGAATGTAAAATGATAAGGATCAATGTACTCACGTCATACATTCGTGCTATGCACGGTACACGTGATAGAGTTTGTTATGATTAGATTTGACTTGTAACTCAAGTAGAAGGTAGTTGTAACCGAATGTATCATCTTGTTGTACAAGCTTGATGGGGGCTGTTCCATCCTATTTAACACGTAACCGAGGCCCCTAGCTGGGTCACCTCGTTCCTCCATTTTCTACAAGGACTGGGTGCAGGCCGACAGTCTCTCGTGCCCGTGCTTTCTTTCTAGCCAACAAGATCATATCTCATGTAATCCACTAGCCTAGAATCCAGTAGATAGGAGGTTACATTTTCTCCTCTTTTTTTTTGTTGTTCTTGCTGTTTTTTTTTTCGTTTTTTATGTCCCAAATTTGTTTTGGATTTGGTTTTCTTCTTCTTAATAAAAAACAGGCGAATGGCCGAGAAAAAAAAAATTGGCAGAAACTTTTAGAGCAAAAATTTTGGCACCAAAAACAATTAAACACACCCGTATAAGATTGTACTCCCTCGATTCCAAAAGACTTGCAATTCTAGCAATGTGGTTTAGTATCCTAAATTTGATTAATTATAGATAAATAACTATCAATATTTATGCTATCAAATAAATCTCATTAGATTTGTTACTTAAATGTAGTTTTTTAATAAATTAATTTGAAGTCACAAATATGAATAATATTTGGTAGAAATTTGGTTTGTTTTTATATATATATACATATATATAGTATATTGTACTAACTCAGGGTTGGAGGAAATCGTCTTTGTATAAGGTCGAGTCAACATTGACGGAAACGGAACGGAACTGAAGTACGGAATTGTGTTGGAGAAGGAGAACAAAATAGAGCTCTCTGCAGCGCAGCCAAAGGGCAATCGATCCCCAAATTCCCCGCAGGCCACTAGAAACCTAACCATCCGCGATGGCGTCGCCGCCTTCTCCGGCGCCGGGGCCAGGGTGGGCTGTACTGTGCCGCAAGGCCTGCACCGACCCCGCCCTCCCTCCGGGCGTCGGCTGCCGTGCGCGCGGCTGGCGGGCCCCGGGCCTCACCGAGCTCTTCGTGTCCCCTCTTGTCGACGGCGGCAGCGGCGCGCTCGTCCGCGACCCCATCGTCCTCGCCGCTGACCCCTCCGGCCTCCTCCTCCTCTCCGGCTCCCCCGATGGCGAGAGGACTACATACTTCCTCTGCGACGCCGCTTCCAACACCGTCCGCCAGCTCCCGGACGCGTCTGGCTGCACCGGCGCCGCGGGCCTCATCGTCGCCCCCGGAGGTGGCTCCCACAACGACTTCATGGTCGCAGAGCTCGTCTGGCCCGCCCCCTACGACGACGCCACCCTGCGCTGCTTCTCCCCATCCCCGGACGGTGGCCGGTGGAGCTACAAGAGCCTGTGCATCTCCTCCTCCTTGGACGCCTTGGACGCGTGGTGCACGGA
Organism: Hyparrhenia diplandra; assembly: GCA_015847255.1. NCBI lineage: Eukaryota > Viridiplantae > Streptophyta > Magnoliopsida > Poales > Poaceae > Hyparrhenia > Hyparrhenia diplandra. Next base: position 4,963 of record JADLZK010002397.1, read on the forward strand.
CAGCGTGCTCTCGCACTTGGGGATGCTCTGGTGGATCGATCTCTCGCAGGTATAAGTGGAAGTTGGATGGATACCCTTAAAGTTCATTTCCCCCACTAAAATTTGAATTCTAGTTTATTTGCTAAAATCCATGGATGTACAACTTCTGCTCTGCCTTCCACCTCGCAGGGCCTCCTCTCGTGCGACCCTTTTGTCGCGGAGCCGTATCTCTACTTCACGCCGTTCCCCGACGTGCGGCTGGGGCTGCGGTCGTCCGGGCAGCGCCCCCGCAGAGATCCCGTTAGCCATCGTTGTGTGGGTCTCAGCGCTGGCGAGCTGCGGTACGTGGTTCTGACAACACGCGACGCCAAAATCACGTTCTGGAAGCTCGCTGATCAGGGGGGCAGCAGATGGGCACTGGACTGCGAGCTGTCGTGCAAGGACATCTGGGACGATCAGAACTACAAGAGAGCTGGGCTGCTTAATCGGGTGCCTACGCTTGCACTTATTGATCCGATTGACCCGGATGTGGTTTTTCTCTTTGAAAGAAACCATCTCTATGGCTTCGACATGCGGGCCAAGAAATTAATTGATTGTGCAGATCTTGCTATTGACAAAAAAGAGGCTTCCCCTACTTTCGCTCTTGCTTGGCAGCTCTCTCCGTTGGTCAAGATCCCAGGTACACTTCTTGTTTTGAGTGACTTCATTTTTCTAGTCTCAATTCTCAGTATGCTTAGTCTGCAATTGATAACTATTTATCCATTTCATTTTCATAGGCCGGTCTCCAAGAGATAATATGGTGTCTTCGGCTTTTGATGCAATTGCAGCTGCATTCGGTAATGCATGTGATCAAGCCATTATTGATATTGAGTTCCACCAGTTTATCAAGTTTGCACTTGCTGATCTCAACAGGCGCATAAGGAAAGAGGTAATGCGTTGCTACAGATTATATTAAGCTACTAAGTGTTTTCTTGCTATGGCTAGTTATGACACAAGGCATTCAGAAATCAAACTTCATTTAGAAAGCACAGGTGCACTCTGAAAAGGCTAATACAGAAAAAAAAAATAGTTCACCTCAAGAGGGCCAGTTTGTCCTCCAAGCTCAACCACGATTGCCATTTATGCTTAAAAAGATTAACGGTCAGTATTAGGTTGGAAGATAGCCTTTTACATGCTCAATACTTCTAAAGTATAAAGATTAGATCAAATCTAGTAAGAAAAGCTGTAGATAGAATTTTGCTTCATACCTTATCTTGATCATACATTCTGATATCCTAAATAGTTGCATTGTCATTGACATAGGGAACAAAGCAAATGATTGTAACTTGTAAGTACCGTTGTAGATTCATAAGTCCCGCCAAGCCAAAAAAAAAAAGAACAACAAATCCCCTTGATAGACTTTTATTATAAATCTAGCCTGAGATGTAGATTCATAATCATGCAACGGAAAACAGCAAGCCTATAATTATGCTCAACGCTAATTAGCCCATCCCATCAAGTATCCCATTTCACCTAGGTTTTTTCATAGATAAAAAAGGGCACATAAGAAAGGAACATATGCAAATCATAGTATTAGTCCAAGTGCTAATTCAGTTTTATAGCTGGCTCTATAATTCAGTAAAACAAATCTTGTGTATAAATTAATATTCTGCCAAAGAATGGAAGCTCTTGAACAGGTTGCAAAAATCATTCAGGCAAAAATATCCTACATATGAAAACTAAGAGTGCATACAATGGCACATACTATAAAATCTAAGACTAAGATGACCCAAGCAGCACACCAAACTCATGAGCATGTCAGTATCGGCTGCAGCTTGTGCTCTTGTGACCATCAAGTGGAAGAATGGTGTCCCCGTGAACTAAAAAAAACTTAGAACCCACACGACCTGCATAACTCAAATCACCTTCAAAGTCATTTTTTTGCTTCATAAACAACATAGTTTTCTTGAAAAGAGGCATTAAAGAACTCTCTAGGTGCATGATACTTGATAGAAATAAACCAACCTGCATAAGTTGTCTGCTTTCTCATTTGTTCCAAAAGTTTTCTGCTGATTCTTAAGATGCTCTTTCCTTGTCCTCTCCAATGTGTCACCTTTGTAAGCTGTAGTTTTCTACCATGTAGCTGAAGGATATTGGTGGCAACCTAAAAAGTTCTGGTCATCAGTTATCCCGTTTAAGCCTTCCACACAGAAAAGAAAAAATATGCTAATGCAAATTTTGTCAAATCATCCAGTTTAAACTTTAAATCCACCCAACTTACTGTCAGTTTATCAAGTAGTAGTAAATGAACAGAGCACGTACTAGAGCTGCTCTCATGCGCCGTCTGCCAGAAAATTGTTTTCTATGCTTGTGTTGCCTTTCTGAAGAAAAAACAAGAACCTGCAAACAATTCCTCTATTCAGAACAGTACAATGAAGATATGTAATGTCATCACGATGTGCAAATTGCCAAATCCTATATGTTACTTCAGAGATCAACATGCAAAAATCCTACATGAACTGATGCACTCCAAGTACAAAACATCAAGGAAATGTGATTGCCCTTATTGAGGATTACATATTTTACTAGGTAAATGCCCGTGCGTTGCAACGGGAACCGAAAACACTAATAAAACATATATTTGGCTGGGTTAAGCTAATGTAAAATAACATCAAGCATTGCTTTCGTACTTCCATTTCAACAGATTAGCATGAAAAATATCACGCCAGGAATATGACCAAACATTGATCAATACTAAGTCATCCTACCAGAAAGAATGATTGTCCCACGCATTACTGATAATTGATAGTTCCATTCAAGTGTCACTTTGCCACTTCAATCTATCAAGTGTCTTAGTTCTTGATAATTGATAGTTCCATTCACTTGAAAACTCACCAATTTCACTTCTCTCTTGCATAACTGGATTGGTCAAAAGGAAATAATACTTCACAATGGAATGCCAAAACATTTACCAATCCAAACAATTGTCAATTATTAATGATACAACACATCTCATACTATAAAGTTTCCTAAAATATTAACTCATCTTTCTACAAAACTAAAGATTTTGATGTTTGTGTGTGCTCGATGTATGTTGGTCTTGAAAATGACACGCCCTGCAGTATAATACAATAAATATTAAGAAACATAAAATGAAGAGAGGGTTAGTGCAGAAAACAAAGGAGAAACAAGGGCTGATCTGCTCCTCTTACTGATAGTCGGTTGCAATAGTGAACTTGGCAGGAATGGCCACAAGTGTATTACTAATGTGAGAATGTACCTCCATTTTCATGCATCCCATTTTAGTTTGGTTCAGTTTAGCTTGGTTCATCTTCTGGTGGTGAGCTCTCTTCCCCTCTGTGTTCAATTGTTTTAATACGTTTACTGAACTTGATAAGTGATAATGAAGACCAGGCAACCTGAAACAACACCTATTCATGTATTGAGGTGGGCTTGTTTATCCAGTGGAGAAAAATGATGCTAATCCAAAGGAGGGCAGGCTGTGTGTTGTGTCATGCTTTGGGGAGACTGCTTGAGGTTCTCAATACTTTCTTTCTAAAACTGTTGTAAAACTCTTCTCTCTCTTACAAACTGAACGGCAGAGATACTGCCACTTAATACATTCAAGAAAACAATAACGCACACATGAGAGTTCCTAAAATAACAAGTAAAACTGGAACATGAAAATTGATTCCTCTAACAGCAAGCACTTAGTAATCCATACAGTTAGAGATTTTGTTCCCTTGCCTAAATGACATAACGCAAGAGCCCACTCCGACGAACCATACCAATTCATACCAATGAGCTAATAAGTTCAGTTACGGATTTGGGTAACAATACTGCTGTAAACATGGCTCCGTAGGATTTGATATTTCCATAGAAAAACAGTAGGGTCAGATATCAATGTAAAAAAATCATATACAAAGAGACTGACACGTAGGATTGGATATTTCCATACAAAAACAGTAGGGTTAGATGATAGAGATGAAGCAAACAGTTAGAACAAAATCAATGTAAACTTGGTAACCTCTCTGTTAATGTGATTCCTTTTCTCTGCCTACTCTGCCCAATCCCAGGTAGGATATTTAGGGGTTTAGGGTTTAGATAATCTTTTTATTACCTGGTTTAGAAAAAAGACCCATTTGGAATTTAAATGGATTTCTGTACCCCCACAGTCCAACTGAATAGAGTACTTACCATGTATTTTATGCATCCTGCTTCTGCGTGAAAGATACAAAAGCAAAGCCACATGATATCTTGTTAAGAGTAGATGTAATCAAAAGCTGTAATATCTTGCAAGTTTTATTAATCGACTTAAGGAATAAAATATTCATTGGAACAGTAACAAGCTCGTGCATATGGGGAAAGGGGTATCAGCAGCACAGCAAATTATTATTATTATTTTTTTGGTAGGGACAAATGGCTAATTAAAACATGACATAAACATGATTGAGCACTTGCAATTAGAGTATGAGATTGACTCTGACCCCATGACTGTACAGAGCAAAACTCATTGTTTTTAGCAAATGCATTAAGCAATCCTGGGAGCAAGTCTTTTCTATTTTCTCATCTACAAAGTGTAGTAACTGAACCATAAGGCACCAGATTAACTAAGAAAAAAATGTATTCCTGTATAGTGAAGAGAAACCAACTGTTTAGTACTTAATGGAAATGCAAAGCGATGTGTATTTATGGTTTCCATTTTATCAACTCAGTAGACTACTGCAATTTAGTAAAATCAATTGGAAGCAAATTTGCAGCAACAACTGGTTTTCTGAAGCAATGGAATTAACTCAATTAGTGATCCACTTCATGCAATTGGAAGCTACAGGGCTACAGGTCTAGCAAAATTTTGGCACAACTCGGGGGACGGGGGCTTACTCTGAGAGACCCCTCTTGTTGACAGCCAATTGCATGAACTTGACGCCCTCCGTGGCAACAGCTTGGTGGTGTACAAGATCTTGAAGCAAATAAATAAAAAAATCCGATCTTGAATGCCGCTGGTTCCTCTGCAAAATCAACTAATGTAGTAGACATTACATCTAAATCGGGTTGAACATATACTGAATCGAAGTCTGGTAAGAGAAGGTGGATCTAAACTGAATCGAAGTCTAGACTAAACATGTTCATTCTCCATTGGGAACTAAGCGTGGCAGCGGCAGCCTTACCGGCGTGGGGCTAGGTTACAGCGAGCTTGGGGGCAGACGGCATGAGCTGCGGCCGGCTGGGGCAATGGCGTTGGGGAGTGGGCAGAATCGAGACGGAGCGGAGGGGAAGGAGAAGGGGGTGAAATCTCACCTCGCGTGCTCCGCCCTGGATGGCCGCTGCGGCTGCTGCTCCTTCTCCCGTTCCTCTTCTGACTGGCTTGGCTGCGAGAGAGAGAGGGAGATGGAGGTTGGGGCGTTTCAACCAGGGCGGGCCAGGGCGACGGCGGGTTGGGCGGCGTCCGGGCGGCGGCGACCCTGGTGGCGGGGATTGGGGAGGGCGGCGGCGTTGGTTCGCCCGGGAATTTGGGAAGCGTGGCGAGGGATGTTGCGGTTTTTTTTTTATTATTATTTGAAACACACGGGCGGGGGGGGCTTGCGGCGGAGCGGGGCCGAGGTTTGATTCGCCCGGGGGACTGGGAGCGGGCGAGGGCGATATCCCCCCCCTTTTTTTTTAGTGGTAGGATTATGCATACTGACGTTTGACATGATATTGTGAGAATGGTACAAACAAGAAAATAAAACAGACCGCCAAAATTGATGCCGCACGAGCCTTTGCAGCATCTGCATCAATGAGCTTTAGTACTGATAATGTCTTAAATTGTAATGATAATGTCTACTGTATTTAATGCTCCCCTAGCTGCCAAGTACTGATAATGTCTTAAATTGTATTGAAGAAATTTTCTCAACATCAAACTTGTATAATCTGCATAGGAATTGATATTCTTTCTTCTTTTCTTTTTTCAGGAGAACAGGTTTAGGGTATCTAAGCGTCTTTCTATTTGTTATTTTGATGAAAAGATCAACACAGAGGAGTTTGAATATGCTCACATCAATTTTGATGCTACCAATGGCTCCAAAACGATTCTTGTATTTGCTGAGGTTTCTAGAGAAGGCAATGGCTCCAGTTCCTGGAATCTGTCCTCGTGCAAAACATTAACAGAAAAAAGTTCTCATGGTAATACTCTCTTTCAATAACCGCTTTAGTTCATTTTTCTCTCTATAAGCTTTTGAAATTTGATTGCCTGTTTGAGATATTTGTCCTCTATGTAAAATTTATAAATTGTTGAAGTAAGCATAATGTTAATTTTAGAAGCCGTATGGAGAATATTTCAAGTGCAATCCATTCATACAACTCTTATTAATCATGTAGGTGGCCTATATGATGAAAGTGTTGACGTGGAGGGGACACGGAAGAGGAAGAGATCACTGTATTGTTTTGCGTGTCAAGACAAGTTGAAGCACCCCAAGGGCGGCTTTAGTGGTGGTCATGGCCTTTCTACTACTTATTAGTGATAGGTCTTAGTCCTGAACTTGTTGAGGACCTTGATGACGATTATGTTGCGTACCCTTGCTTATATTTAGCTCGAATGATTTAGAAATATTGCTACCTTATTTACCGACTTGCAATGTTTTGGAAATTGTCATGAGCCAGTTTATTTATTTTGTTATTTGTGGGCTCGTGCCCTCCCCCTTTTGTTATGAGGTTACAGGCCACCACCACCTTTGCTGTTCTTGTAATATCTTGAGTTATCTTTCCAACCAAAGCCGACACCACATGAAGTGGCTACGCTGATGGTTAGGCAAAAGCTGGAGACACTTGGCTAAAATTTTTCGTGTGAATTACTAGCTACAGTTATTTACTTTGTCTGTTAAGCCCAGTTTGGATTGATTTATTTCCTGAACTAGGTAAATTAGTTCAACTCAGCACTAGCGAAATTATGCTAATGTGATTCTTTGACCCCACCTCTGATCCACCCACGTACTGGGCATTATTTTTCACCTCCGATCCACCCACGTACGTGTCTACTGTCTAGGATAGAAGAAAGATTTTCTCACAGAGTGCATTATTTTTTCACACTCGGCCTATCACCACTCCAAGCTAAATAATGTGTCAGTCATGGTACAAGTACATGTGTTTAGGCTCTCTGACGGAAGCAGTAAGCGCCAGACAATTTTGAGCACTCGAATTGAGCTTGTAAGAGATGTGGTTGCCTTGACGGATGATGGCCCAGGAGCCGATAAGGATTGGGCTTGGAGCACACGGTCCCTTCGATGATTCTCAAGCGGTTCTACGTACTGATTTGTTCTTCAGAAGCCATTGGGGTTCGTCCAGATCTTACTTAGATCTCTGTTCTCACGGCACATATTTATCATACGTAATGGTTGTGATCATTGAGATGGAGAAAAAAACCAGCTCATTTGACCCTTTTTTGGATTTTGTTTTTCTTAGCATAGGCATATTTTTTTTGTAAAAAAAAAAATGAAACTTACTTTAGTAAAACCATGTAAATCTCATTGAAATGACGATGGCACATCTGGCAAAATAAAGTGCTAAGAGGCCGCGTGCTCACCCAAGTCGGTGTTATAAATACAATGTGCTAGTAAGTACTCGTATGTGTTTGTAGCCTACTGCTCCCTATGTCCGATAGAGTTTGACGTTTTTGATTTTTAAACTTCATGTTTGATCATATATTTTATTTAAAATATTTATGTAAACAATAAAATAAATAAATTAATATTTAAGTATATTTATTGATAAAATAATTCATGACAAAATAAATTATATTTGTATAAAAATTTGAATAAGATAAATCATCAAAAAGATGACATGAAATTTAAGGTGATAAATTCAATGAGGCGTAGTTTTGACACCGCTGATGGAAGGTGGGAGTGGACGGATCACATCACAAGCGCCTTTGATGGCTTGAACTCGATGCTTGGCAATGCATTGCGACCGGGCGGTGGAATGAAGCTGTTAATCTAAGAAGACGCATTATCCGTCTCTCGAGTTTATTGCCGTCCAAAACAGCACGCAGAACGCAACTGGAGCTGCATTGCATTGCCCAAGGAGCAATGGTTTGGTCTCGGGGGTGTTTAGTTGCTTCTACAGAACCCAAAAGTCTTCTTCACGGTTCCCTCGTCACATCGAATCTTTTAACGTATTTTTAGAGCATTAAATGTGAGTAAATAAAAAAACTAATTACACAGTTTGGCTGAAAAGTGCGAGACAAATCTTTTAAGCCTAGTAGGACAGTGCAGTGCAGACCTACTAGTAGGATCACAGGAGGAGGAGAATGGGCAGGATCACAGGAGGAGGAGAATGGGCAGGCCGGTTGGAGAGGAGAGAGTCCGTCCCGTCGTCCATCTTGTGGGCCAGCGACCACAGTGCCCCCGGGCCCACGAAAAAAAGAGACTAGAAATGAAAAAAAGATTTTTTTATAGTTCGAGAAATGAAAAGGATTCAAAACCAAAAATCGTACGGACACATCTCCAATCCCCTTCCGCAGTTCGGCCGTTCCCCCGTGCTGCTTCACTGTAGTTCAAAGCCCTAAGCTTTCAGCGCACAACTCCTCGTCGACGCGCGTTTCCCCACCGGCGCCGCCCTCCCCATCGCGCCCACTGCGCCGCGGGCCCGATGATGCTCCCCACCGACATGCTCCCCAGCGACGAGGAGGAGCTTGCCGGCGCCGACTCCGCCCAGGCGGCTGCTGCGCCGTCCATCGACGACATGGACCTCGACGGCGCCGACGTCCTCCACCCCACGCCCACCGCGCCGCCGAGCGTCGGCGTGACGCCCTCACCGGCCTCGACCATCTCTCGTGTGCCCGCCACCGACGACATCAACCTCGCCGGCGCAGACCTCCCCTTTGCGCCCACCGTGCCGCGCGCGCCGGGCGTCGGCGTGGCGTCCTCACCGGCGTGGCGCGTCCTCGCCGGCAACTCGCGCGTGCCACTCGTCGACGTCGAGCTCTCCGGCGCCGCCCTCGCCCTGACGGCCATTGCGCCGTCGGGCTCGTCGTCCCGTTGCCTCCTCACCGGGAACCCGCGCGCACCCAACGGACGAGATGGTCCTCGACGGAGCCGATCTCCTCCTCGCGCGCACCGCGACGCCGGGCGTCGGTGTGGTGTCCTCACGCGTCCTTGCCGGCAACTCGCGCGTACCCCAGGTCGATGAGGAGCTCGCCGGCGCCGAACTCGTCCTCGCGGCCACTGCGCGGTCGGGCTTCAGCATGGTGCCCACGTCGTCCCGGTGCCTCCTCACCGGAAACCTGCGCGTGTCCCCTCCGACGAGGATCCCGCCGGCGCCAAACTCCCGCTCACGCCCGCTCCGCCGACCGCAGTCGGCGTGGCGTCCTTGCCGCACTGGTGCATCCTGGCGACTATCCCTCGCGTCACCTCCTCCGATCAGCAGCTCGGTGGCGCCGACCTCTCCATCGCGATCACCGCGCCGCCGGGCGTCAGCATCCTGTCCGTGCCCCCGCGCATCTGCCCCGACCCCATCACCCACGACAACTTCCCATCCCTGCTCGCCGCCGATCCCTCCGGGCTCCTTCTCCTCTACGCCACCCAGGGAGAACTCACCGGTCCCATGCTTTGCGGTAGCCGGTTAAGCTGGCGCCGCTTCATCGACGGCTATTTCGTCTGCGACGCTTCCTCCGCCACTGCCGTCCGCCTCCCCGACCCCCAAGACAGCTACATTGTGAACTCGGGCAACGTCGGTCTCGTCACCATGCCGGGCCGCGACTACTACATTGTAGCTGAGCTTCAGCCCATCATCGGCACAGACCTCGCCACGCTATTATGTTTCTCTTCCGCCACTGGGCTGTGGGAGAAGAAGAGTATCCACTACCCACTCGAGGAGGTACGTCTGTGGCGAAGCAATGGCGTGCTCTCGTACTTGGGCAAGTTATGGTGGGTGGATATATCCTGGGGTTTGCTCACATGCCTTCCTTCTGAGCACTCACCTGATTTGGTGTTTGTTCATCTGCCGATTGGCAAGAAGATACCATACCAGTGCAACCAGATTGATTTGGAGATGTTTCGATGTGTGAAAGTTAGCGGTGGCAAGCTATGCTTTGTTGAGATATGTTGTCCTGCTAAGCCAAGGGTGATTGTGCATAAGTTACGCAGCATCGTAGGACGCCATGGTCATCGCAAAGTGCCTTGGATTGTCATGTGGACATTACTTGATGCAGAGGCGGGGTTGTGGAGGCGAGAGTACGAGGTGAGCTTCGAGGACATATGGCTGCATAAGAGCTACAAGGAGAGTGGATTGCCAAAGAAAAAGGTGCCTAGGCTAGCCACTGTTGATCCCTCAGATTTGCATGTGGTGTACTTTTTTCTCGACAAGTTCATCTTTGGTGTCGACTTCCGCACGAAGACTGTCCTCAAACATTCTGTCTGTAAGCTAGACAACCCTCCGTCGAAGCACATGTCCTCCCGCTTCGTTCATGCTTGGGAGCTGTCAAGAGCAGGTAATACTTGAAAACTGTAATTTATTTTACATATCTATCTCTCTTGTGCAATATATTCTCCTGAGAACATAAAGTCCAATAATTTTGCCTTGAATGTCCGGTATTGCATCTGTGTTGATTGGACAAGTTTGTGAAGCCCATGAGATTTAAGCCTCAACTACATGTGCATGCTTTCAGGTTTGCTTTCCTGTGATATGGAAAGGCGGGATTGATGTCTGGCATCCCTGGAAGTGCTACTTCTTTGTTCAATCCGATCAAGGTAATTTCACTGAGCTTACCATATTTATGCATAACATTACATGCTTGCCTAGTATTATTTTTCATTTCACGCTCTGAAATATTTTCCTTTTTCGCAACAGATTGTCGCTGTTATCCTCCTTCCAGCAATTCTAATGGGGTGCACAAGAGGCATGTAAGTTGATCATGTTTATGTTCTGCACTGCTGTTTGTTATACTATTCTCCTTGAACTCAGTCGATAGCTTTTGTGGCTGCAATTCTAATGCAGAAGAGGCGTGTAACTTGATAATGTTTATGTCCTTCACTGCTGTTTGTTATAACATTCACCTCGAACTCAGTCGATTTGTAGCTGCAATTCTAATGCAGAAGAGAGGCGTGTAACTTGATCATGTTTATGTCCTGTTGTTTGTTATGATATTCTCCTCGAACTCAGTCGATTTGTAGCTGCAATTCTCTGCAATTCTAATGCAGAAGAGAGGCGTGCAACTTGATCATGTTTATGCCCTGTTGTTTGTTATAATATTCTCCTCGAACTCAGTCGATAGCTTTGAAATGCTCCTAGCTAGATGGGGATTACATTCAGTTGGCGGCTACAAAAGATATTGTGCAATGAATTTAATAATAGCTGCTCAACTCACTTTGTTACATTCAAACTACATTTACCTAGCTATACTAGATTATATATATGCAGTAGCAGTAGTATAAACTCATGTAGTACCAAAAACCTGACTAAAAACAAGGCGGCAGCAGCCAACATTGTCCTCTGTCTAACAGACAGGCAACAAAACATACACCGGTTTTCATTCCATGTCTTCTTGCTCTAGGAAATTGAAAGATATGCAAGTGACAGCAGGAATAAAATGGCAGCTCTTACCAGAATACATGTAAAAGTTAATCCAGTCATATCATATCAACCCGAACTGATAGCCACAAAGTTGATTAATTCCTTACAGTTTATGATTGGTCAATGCCAATATCAAATGGTGATTAGACACTTTTTGTAAATGTTGTGCATAAAAGAATGTCACTCGAGTGGCTGCAAAAAAAAATAGGTCCTGGCTGCACAGAAAGAAAAACCAAGCCATTATGTCAAAATCCCACATGCTTCTGAAAAATGGAAAGTGACTGGTCCAAACCAATGTAATTCTTTTTCGTACTAAGGGCCTGTTTGGTGCCCGCCGCACTGCCAATTGCTAGATGAGCCAGTAATACTTCGCAAAACCCAGATCATGGTGGAAAGCATCAAGCTGCCTACTTGTCTTGAACTACCATCATGCCTCGACTGGAAGCTAGGAAGAGCTACAGAAGATTTCTGCTGCGCTTTTCCAGCAGCCATGCGTGTCTCTGAAACAGCCAATCATCATATGAATAGTAGGTACATCATATAACTGATCAAGGGGTTAAAAAATAGGAGGAAACCATATTTAGCATAAATCAAGGAGTTTTGCTTTGCACAGCCATCATCCTCAAACACAGTTCTCACAATGCAGCAACTATTATTTACAAAATTGAAACAGAAGACGCCAAGACCGGACAATGGAATAACTTCAAACTATGTATTCCAACTTATGACTAGCTAACAGAAAACCAATAAGATACTTCAGGAGAAAAAAAAATAACTATAGCCTTATGAAAAACCAGCACCAGGTATAAACACTTTTCCCCTCAATTGCATGGTAACTGGTAAGTGTGACTGTCATAGCCACTGGTTCCGCAGCAGCACTGTTCACGTAGGTACGTACTGTAGGATTGTTCAAAGGGTAGATCAAAAGTTAGTATGGAAATGGTGAAATCAGTAATCTCCAAATTTTAGTAGATTTTGCACTGGAGCAAAATTGAAATGCTTACTATGATAGTCTCCTAGATTGCAGAAGATCCCAGAAAAATGGTTTAGCAAAGTGATGATACATTGAGCTATCAACAATTAAACATTCTGTTGTATTCAAATTAGTGTTTCAAGAATATTTAGCATATTTTTTCAGTAAAAACCAGGATTCTTGTGTTAGTTGATGTGTCTCTGATACAGTTACTCACATGAAGAAAGAGCAGCATGCTAACTATTCTAGCAGGACTTACTGGATTCCCAGCATGCTGCATCCTGGAATTGTGATCTCTCTCAGTTGCCTGTTTGCCCTTGCAACTGCGTAGCTGACCCAGCTAGATGGCTTATCCCCACATGCTCCCTTGCTTCATTATGATGTGAAGTATCTTTTACCCCTGAGAGCACCATTACATCTCAACATTATAACTAAGGAAGATTCTTAATCTGAGTGAAAACTAACAGAAGCAGGAGGTGGCTATTAAAACTTGAGGAAAAGGACATATTACAGCTGATGGACAAAGCCATCACATATGTTTTCAACTGTAGCATCAATTATTAAGTTTTAGAATCTGCACAGCAATGAAAATTGCTATACAATTTTCTTAAGACGATGGTTTATGTCATCTATCAATCCTATCTGAATCCTATCACAGATCAAAACAATAATAAATTGACCGGATAATTCTATGAACATTATTTGGTTGATGTCAATAATCATAAACTCACATAAACTTATTACCAGCTTGTTTGTAAACATCTGCTGGGACTGGTCGAGCAATTGGTGCTCCAGAACAATGCTGCAAATAGAAGAGGATATGTTAAGTAACCCAGATTTGCAACATTGCCTAGGTAGAGTAAAATTTAAGAATTGTTTTGAGCCACTTCTGTAGAATGTTTTCCAAAAAAAAAAACGAATTATCATGAGCTAAGTCTTGTAGACTGAACTAATGGACTTTTCGTGAAACAAAGCAACTGTTCTTTCAGAGGCAGAAACTGCAGATAAATTGGCGAGAAAAGTGTAATACCATATTTGTTCCATCATTAGTCTTTCTTTATAAAAAAAAAATTCACAACATGCATATATCTGGTGGAACCAAAGCATACGAGATGTCTAGAGGAAAAAACGGGTGAATGATCGTGAAAAAAGAGTTGACTGGATGGAGTATTCTTTTTTTTTTTAATGGAAGAGGGAGTATTCTTGCAGAACAGAAATACAACGATGCCCTCTTGTATGCGCATCCTAGATATCTTGCACCGTTCATCCAACATGTTGCAATGTATTAAAGATTTTTGAATAAAATCCATGAATATAGTACACAAAGTTAAGCAAACCTGCAAAAGTTTCTGTACTGTAGACACTTGTCAAGAAACCTAGGATGCCACACAATCTCAACAAGTACCTAATGCATGCAAGACATATAGAATTAGAAAAGTATAGAAAAGCTGCCACACATAACAACTTTTAATAGGGGTACATGCCCTTTGTATCAAAACTTATTTTGTCCTAAAACTCCTACAAATGCTTAATATTCTTGGACAGAATGAGTTGATTCAGTGAACCCCACAATACCAACAATAAAAAGGCATCAGAAATAATTCAGGCATACCCTTTGCTTTTGGCCTTGCTTGTATTTCAAAACTGTCCAGTTGAAGACATAATCAAACTCATAACCTGTTTAAAAATTAGGGAAGATGTGGGACTTCGAATAGTAAGAAATAAACAAGCTCACAAAGAGACTTAGAATAGTAATAAGACATAAACAAACTCACATATAGACGAACAAAAACCCGTTAAACAAAGTACACCTGGGCGGGTAAACAAGTCATGAAAAAGGTAGTTTACAAATGCAAACTAGTCAGGGCGTTGATCAAATGCCAATGAGTGGCATTATGGAAGTACGATGCAAATTCCACCGGACAGGATTTGCGTAAGACTTGATAGCAAGTTTTGTTGATCAGCAATAATTTTCAGTTGTTTTCAACAGTTTGATATAATTTCACGAGTTGACATCAATAAGAGTTTTTCTCACATATCTTGTCATACTTCTGTGTCTTTGTTGCAGTTTTTAACCCCTGCCAAGGGACGCTTCACACAGCACGAAATTTAGTCAACCCACTGCGGAAATATTTAATTTTGCACCTAATCTAACCGCCGCCCCACGGCACGCTCCAGCTCCAGGCTACTGTGACACCACCCCGGCGGCCCGTCTCCCCTACCTGGCTACCCGCCTACCCATACTAGGCACAGATGAGAGGCGGGCGCGAGAAGAGAACGGTTGGAGACGGTTGGAGAGGAAGGATGAAGTCTATGACAAGTGGGATCACGTGTGAAGTGAGAGATGAAAGAAAAATAGATGCCTTGATTTAGGGCCCATTACTGGAGTTGGAGGGAGCCACATGTTGAAGCCCCTTAATGCAAAGCCTGTGCAGGTGCAGCCTGGATGCCTTTGCCCGAACCGCTCAAAGATTTTTCCCCCTGGCAATCTCAAGGTCTTCACTTGTCAGAGTAATAAACGGGACAACGTCATCTGTGTACATCGAGACTAGGGCGTGTTTGATATGGGCCACTTTTGGTGGCCCGAGCTCCCCAGCTGCAGGTGATCTTGTTTGATTTGGTTTCACTGTTTACCGGCCTGTCTCCCCAGATGCAAAATACACACTCTCTTTTGGCTCCCGTCCGACGCTCGGGAGTTGCCTTTTTTCAGAGCCAGGCTCGCTGCGTGCTCGAGCCAGCCAAAGAGAGGATAGCGCTACTCTCGACACCGCCGCTCACCCCCATTGCCTCGCGCACCAGCGACGGCGATGCACCGCTGGCTGAACTCCATCTCCTCCAAATCCAGCGAATAGCCCCTAGCACGGCCATGAGCCTCGCCGCGGTGCCACCCTGCTCCGCCGGCGGAAGTGGGACACGGCGAGCCAGTGAGTGGAGGAGGCCGCGCCGACGAGTGTCGGGATTTGTTCGCCGGCGGAAGTGGAATAGAACCTGCCTCTGACGAGCGTGCTGGTGCGCGAGGAGGAGTTCGCCGCGGTAGGAGGCAAGTGAGGCAAGGAGGAGGTGCTCGTCGGCGCGGCCTCCTCCACCGCGCTCCGGCGCGCCTCGACGCCACGCTGCTCCGCCTCCCGGCCTCGGCACTGCACGCGCCCGGCGGAAATCGCCGCGACTGCCACCTCCACGCCACGGTCGGACGACGACCACGACGTCCTGCTCCACCCCGTCGCGGTGCCACCCTGCTCCACCGGCCACGAGCCCCGCCGCAGGGGCCGACGGAAGTGGCATCGGCAGTAGCCCGGCCGTGTCGTGGCGAGAAGGTGCTGCGGCCATGAGCGCGGGAGGTCCCACGCGGCGGTCTGCTGCGCGCGCGACGCGGACGCGGCCTTGCCAGGTCGCCGCCGCCGCGGAGCGAGGCGTGCGTAGTGAACTGGAGCGCGGCGAGCGCCTTGCGGAAGCTGCTAGCCTTGGATTTGTGTATGTGCTTGCTTGCGTCGATTGCTCCACTGTTGTATGTGCTTGCTTGGATTGGAGTATGTGCTTTGCTTGTCGTGCCCAGCATACATGCTTGCTTGAATTGGAGTGCCTATCAATTGTTCGATACAATGCCGCAAAGAGAGAGCTGAGGGCAACTTCACCCCACGGTTGATGCAAGGTCATCCTATCCATCTCTCCCACAAATCAAACACAATTTTACCTGAGCCTGGCTCATTGGGGACAAAATAATCAAACAAGATGGGTTGCCCACTGGAACCAGGCTATGGCTGGCCTGAGCCTGGCCGGCGAGCCAGGCCTTGTAGAGCCAAGAAATCAAACACGCCCTAGGTGACCGGGTAGAAGCGTCGGGATCGGAATGATGACCCGCGTCAGTCGGAGCACCATCTGCAGTGCGGAGGGCGCTGATGCCGTTCTCGGTCTGCCGAAGTCGAGCCACGGGTGGACTGGCTCCGCGGCCGCCCCCTGGCGTGGGTTCTCGGCACCGCGGGCAACAGTGGTCGGAGCTGAGGAAGTTGAGACAATTTCCCTTCAGGGCAGGTACAATGCCACGCAGTAAATGTTTTATTGGTAGTCTTGTGCAATGCCACTTCAGATTTTAGATGATTTATTAAGTGGTTGTTTCATGAAAGAACTGTCTCGTAAGCTAAAATTTAGGAAAATATGAGACAGTCGCCACCAATCTCTAGTTATGGTTACCATGCAACTCACGACTTTTACTTAATCTATGCACAATTTTAAAATTAACATTGACAACAAAAAGACGAACCATTGTATGAGTTGTCTCAAGTCACTTCATATTTACATGGCATACGACACAGTACCATAGTACTCCTCCGTCCACTAAATTAATTCAAGTTTTACCGAGATTAGTACTAGCATTTATGTCTCCAAAAATCTATTATAAAACCTAAATTTTATTACAAACCTAATGGTATTTATTTTGTATCAAAATGCTAGTACTTTTTTATACAACTTCTATCAAAATTCACACCGTTTTTTTTTGGATGGAGGAAGTTGTTGCCTTCAGTCCCCATCAAGACACAGAGAGGAAGGTTTTATTTCTTGCATGAGCGAATCTCCTGCCAGCCGCTGGCGCCCGGCTAGCGAGCGTGGGGTTAGTGGGGTGTGGTGTGTGCCGTAGCGAGGGAGAAGAGAGCGATACTTGTTTTGACAAGACTTGCAAAGATCTGAGGCGGGTTCTTAAAAGATGCACAAAATTCTATGATAACTCTGCAGACCGTTTTTTTTACAACATAACCCTGCGACTTTGTTCTGCCAATAAAACCCAAAACAACATCCAAAATCAAATTCAAATGGTGATTTCTCAGGTAATGTAAAGGTTATAACTTACCTATCCCAAGATGAGTGTTGCAACTTGCATAGCATAGCGTAGCGTGCAATGCCGGTTAAGTTCTTAATTTCTCTACAAAAAAGGGCAGTGTATTAACCCAAGTCCATGAACAGAGGCTGATTTGCTTTCCGATCAAGACCCATCAGAAAGTTGTCACGTTTTATGTCTCTGTGTAAGTACCCTTTGGAATGCATAAAATATTTTCTTGTAATCTGTCACAATTATTTACATAAGATTTTGTCTAGTCAATAGGTCATGGTACATCGTACATGGCAGTTAACACACACATGCAAAGAGAAGAAAAAAGATATGGAACGTATTGGGCCACAGGGTCACAAATAGAAGCAAGCAAAAACTTAGGAGAAGACTGCACCCTGAATGTGGCCATGCCATGCACATATCCAGCTCTAGAATGAAAAAGATATAACTAGTCAGCCCCCCCCCCCCCCCCCCCCCAACCACCCATGACTAATAGTATCCTGAATGTGGCCATGCCATGCACATATCCCTCGTCTTGTGCTGATGATTTGAGGTGGAAGCTTCAGTTGGGTTATTAATATTTCACTAGTATCAAGGTGCGCAGATTCGGGCGCCCGTGTATGAAATTCACTGATAGAAAGATGAAATGTGTCTTCGATTTCTCTTTTTTTAACAAAGATGAAATCAGAATCTTAACACTACATCGTGTAGAGAATATTGCTTCTTGTTTAGCTCTCAACGCTTCATATGCCGTTTGAGACTTGTAGTTATTCCCCGTGCATGAGCCCCTTGTGGGTCCATCTTCATGACCATCTTGGATATAAAGTCTCAGAGCTGGAAAGATAAGAGAGGAGTATACAATATTATTTGTTGAAAACGTTTCAATTAGACCATTATAAGATTTTACCAATCAAGTCAAGTTCAGTATAGCCTAGTCATGACTGGATCTTTCAGAATTTCCACCTTTTTGAGGAAACTACACATGGGAAAGTTAATATGAATAGAAACTTGATGAAACATTCTTACTTTTTTGAAATACACAATGACGATCAAAATAATTGATTTTATCTTGAATGGATGTGTAACAAGGAACTCTAAAATAGAAATGGTGACACAATCAGCACTGCATTCAGTAGCCGTAGGTCTCTAGAGGTACATGATTCACCGATTCTACTGAAACAGAATGGTAAGAGCACTAACCAGATAAGCAAGTTTGCATAGAAAGAGCGCATAATAACATGCAGGCCACCAATAATCCCAGGAGACCACCCGAAGCATGTAACATTTTTTTTATTGGGAATAAATGAAGTAAAGCGCAGAGAACAAAAAGAATCATGCAGACACAATTATGGAGCCTAGATCATTCTAAGCTAGGAGCTGGAAACAACAAACAAGAATCATGCAAGAAAGAAGAGTGGTGAGTAGTAGAAATCCATTACCATAATTGAAAGAGCCAATGACTTTAGGTTTTGTAAGGCTTCATAATGCTACATCAACAGCATCACATTTCTGATAATCAAGCAGGCAATCTACAGTTAGCACAAGAAACTAAGGGAACAGAAAAATGCGACGCTGATCTCAGTGAAACATTTGCTGACTAAAGTAATATGTACAAATCATGATTGAGACAGAGGTCATTGTGCTCATCACTCAAATACGGTTAAATTTGCGGCCTGCAGCATATGGACAGAAGTACCAATGAACACACCTGGCAAGAGTATGCATGATTCGGCATGCCAAACCCACCGGAGGAACAGATATTTTTTAATGAGCACAATATAATTCAGTAAGATAACTCGTAAACAGCTTTGTGGCCAACAAAGGGTTGACTGAATGAAAACTGTGTGGATCCTATAGCAGCCATGTTTTAACAAACATCCAAAAAGACGGTAATAAACAAAGAATAGAGGGGAAGGATTACCAGACTCATAGAGAAGAAAAGCATCCTTCTATTCTCAGAGTAAGTGAACACACAACAAAGAAAATGCTTTCTAAAAAAATGTCAACCTACAGCAAGTTGCATAATTCCAGTGATCAAAAGAAGGAAAGGTAGCGCAAGAACTCGCAGCACCCCTCATGAACAAGCTGCATAATTCCAGTGATCATAACAAGGACGGGTAGCGCAAAAACTCGCAGCAGTATTCATATTTGCTATGTAACTGAGGAAGGTGTCTATAGCAGGGAATACTTATTTACAAGCTGAAAACTATAATCTATTATTTAGTTGTCGACCTTTCATATTGCTCAATCCAGTTATGTCAATTGAGAGGCAAACATTTTTTTTTTCTCGAACACACAGGAGAGCTGCATATCATTATATTTTATATTAATAGAAGAAAGAATCATACATAGACCGAACCCACACACACACTCACTCACTTACCCACTACAAGGAGAAAAGATCACTGGTTAAATAAAAGAAAACGACCAAACAACTAGCAGACCATCAGGCTGCTCCTCTGGCAGCAAGCAGGGAAATCCCTTTAGCTCCTGCCAAGCTCCAGCAATGCGCCTCATCTCTTGCCAATGCCGTGACCGTATTGACATTTGGGGCTGCACCATTAAACACACAATCATTTCTGTGCCACCAAATGCACCAGGCAAGTTGTCTAGTGGCTTGGCTGTCAGTCTGTGTGCCGAAAGAATTTGGGGGACTAGGCATAAAGGATCTAGGGACACTAAACATCTGCCTTCTGCTGAAACTCTTGCACAGACTATTCTGCCCTCAGTCCTCGGCTTGGGCTCAGTGGGTTCAGGGGCGTGCTTCAGTCTCCTCACTGCGTGGTGATATTCATGGACAGCATTGGGAGGTGCTCCGATCCTTGCTGCCTTACCAGGCCATCACAACAGTGTCACTGGGCAATGGGAACAACTGCTCCTTCTGGCTAGATGTCTGGGTGGGTGATGAGGCATTGGCAGATTCTTTCCTGGCCCTCTACAGTCATTGCAGCACAAAGGAGGTGTCTGTCAAAGAGATGCTACAAGTCGGCATCCAGCAATCACTGGTCCCCAGACTGTCGACAAGGGCTTCTCAGGAACTTCAGCAAGTTCAGCAAATGCTCCAGGACGTTACACTCAACGACGAGCAAGACAGGCGTGTCTCACCATTCATAAACACAAAAAATAGCATTGACAGCGGGGCTATCTACTGCTTGCTGAAATCAAAAGGGCAGCCAAAGGAGGAAAGATCAGTCTTCATTTGGAAAAACTCAGCACCGCCGAGAGTACAGATGTTCATGTGGCTCCTCCTTAAGAAACGTATCCAGTGCCGCTCGGTCCTCCACAGAAAACCCACCTGTGAGATTTGCAACCAACTAGATGAAACTCCGGAGCACATCATAAGTGGCTGCACCCTCGGAAAGTCTTTTTGGGAAAAACTTAACATGCCGCACCTCATCGACTTTGACATGACAAACCTTCACTTGGTGCAACCGCTAGCTGGGGCACCTGATGAAGAACAGTCCACCTTCATTGCCTTGGCATGCTGGCAGTTGTGGAAAGCACGAAATGCAGCTGTTTTCAGGAAAGAATACCTAAGCGTGCAGCAAGTCCTACAGTCATGCATCGAAATGGCTGAAAGCTGGAGAGCACGATTCAAGAGAACGAAGAAGCCAATCGTGGAGAAGTGGTGCCAAATCCTAGAGATGGCTAAGAATCGATGACACAGTTGTAAATGTGCTGTAATGGTGTCTCGTAAACCCTTTGTACAGTCCCTGTTGTAAATGTTTCTCATATGAGTCCATTTCGGGCCAAATAAATAAAATTCAGGTGGGGAACGCCTCCCCCCCCCCACCCCCGTTGACTTTTAAAAAAAAAAAAATGCACCAGGCCCCTTGAGAGGCAAACATATTAAATAGCAGTAAAATACTTACAGAATTCAACAGGACAGACCATTCAATACTACATGAGTTGTTCAACAGGAAGAGCATGCAAGTAAGGTTGAGGAGGATCTGCTGGAGCATATCCAGGCAACTCCATCTGCATAGAATGAAATTGGTGCGAGCATGAAATTATTTAACGCCGGCCAATAAGCCTATAAATAAGACAACACAAAGACAAGGCATGTATGTAACATATATGCCAGAATGAATATGCAGAAAAAAAGAGGTGCAGAAAAAAGCCCAAATTCAAATTCGTAGAACTGTTTATAGCTATCCAGCGTCGGAGTTGGCCTTCACCGAGGTCTGGAGCTCCTTGAGGGCGACGGTGATGTCTCCAGCGTAGCTTTGAGATCATCCCCCATGACGACGTTGCTGGCACAGGAGGATGCTGATGGTGGACTAGAGGGCGCGCTGGCGGTGGGCGGGTGGGCGAGGAACGCCGGAGCGTGATACCAAGTTGTCAAGGGCGTTAAACCCAAAGGTAGCAGGACCTCGACTACATAACTCGTAGTCTTGATCCGTCTTCTCTGGTGAGGTTGGTTCCTCTACCGCAGGTTTGCTGGAGAGAGAGATTGGATTGATAATTTTTGATTGATTATTGCATAGACCTGATTACAATATATAGGACCTTTTGGTCCAACCTAGGACTCTTAACCGACTAGGACTAGGAAATACTTGACCCTTAATTCTAGGAACTCTAAACTGACAAGGACTCTAACTTTCTATCTAGCCGCCCCTGGCCTGCTCACCGCGGGTGCGCTGGGCTCGCTCAGCAGCCCGACGCACATCACGGGCTCGCCTGCGCCTTGTATAGGTGCGGCCCCATATGACAATATTCAGAAAATGTGTAAGCCGACATAGAGTGTGTTTAAAAGAAATTGTGCTCTTTCTATTTTCGTGCATCATGTTTATGATATTACAGCACCTACCTTGATCATTTGCCTGAATCTTCATGACAGAAGGAATACATGAACATTATTAGCTTTTAGCCTGACACAAGGAAAACAACACTTTTAATAATCCTTTAAATGGACCAAGGAAATGGACAATTCTTGTCACTAAGTACGAAAACAGTAGGTATTGTATCTTTGTTTACACCATAGTTAAAGAAGGGTAATTAAACAAATCTTATAACACCGCAATTGGAGTAGTTCCGGCAGAAATGGATTAAGCTAAGATTTGGGTCTCCGTGTCACAGAGCAGTCAAGGAAGGAAAGGCTAAAACCAGCCAATTATATGGCTTTGGCTGTAGCTACATAGTAAACAAATAGGAAGCATCAGAATAATTACCAAAGCGTTGCAATATGCAACATGTCGAACACCAATGGCAGAAACTGTGTCGGTGTCACAGAGCAGGCAAGGAAGAAAAGGCTAAAACCAACCAATTATATGGCTCTGGCTGTAGCTGTGTACTAAACAAATAGGAAGCATCAGAGTAATTACCAAAGCGTTGCCATATGCAATATGTCGAACACCAATGGCTGAAACTTGGAGGCCCTGCCAATGAAAGAAACAGACAATGTAAAACAAAGTTACAAATAAGCTAAATGGGAACACAGATAGACTACTACAGTATATATAAATGGGAATCAAACCCAAAGGTGAGGAATGATCACATAAGATTGCATAGTTGTCATAGTTGGTGGTAATAAAATGTTTTGAGGTCAAGGCAGCTGCACTATAACAGTTCAATTTAAACCTGTATGATGCTGCATCGTGCTCTGAAGCTACAGACCTAAAGAACCCATGTTGCTTCAAGTCCAGTGAACCCTCAAAATTTACTAAACGCAATATTTTGCGGGCAAAACCATACTTAAAGGATAATGTCATACAGTAGGGACCATGAAGACACCCTGTGAACAACCTGACATAGCAAGAAAAGGCTAAACCTAAACTGTTACTGCATCCACAGAAGCACATCCAATTAGCAGGACACAAGGAATAAAGGCCGTTGAGTTGGCAAGTTCTGAACTGTAGCACGCAATAATTTTTCAGGAAGCTAGTGATCAAGAAATATATGCATCAGCATTTATGATTTTAATGTACAGGAAGTTAGTGAAATATATGCATAAGCATTTATGATTTTAATGTAAATTTGTGTCTGAAGCAGATGAGTGTTACTATTTACCTGTGGTTGCATGTACAGCCATTGTTTGATCGCTATGCTCCTATGTGTAGTGCAAGCTGCTTGATGGAATATCTTGTAAACAAAAAATTAGGAAACTGAATAAGTAAGCAAACCAACAGCTATCCTTGGTGACCAATATTATTTGTCAGGCATTCAACAACAATGTAAGAACACACATATTCATAGACCACGCCCATGGTAAGTGAATTTAACCTGAAGTCATGTATCAGTAGCATGATGCAATAGCAGGCAGGCAGAGAAACGTAACGCGGTGCACGGAGGCAAGCACAGAATGTACATCTAGATGGTTCCATGTAAATTGTCTGCAAATCTGAGCACAGTAGAAGCTGAATAAGATTTTTTTTTTGGATAAAGACTACATTATTTGGATAAAGAAGGAAAAAGAAATTGAGGGGAGAAGGGGGCAATACCTGCTGGCGAGGATCAAGGGGACGGCGACGGCGACGGTGCTGCTGTTCGCGCAACGTCGGTCCTGTTGTGGGGCTGGGCCACCGGCGCGGCTGGGCGGGACGGTGCGGCGGTGTCGCGCGGCAGGCGGAGCAAGAAGATCTCTCCTCGCCGTTGCCTTCCGGGCACGCATCCTCCTGGTCGTCGGAACAGCTACACCCCTGACGTCAGACCCACCATCCTCGCGACGCCTGGAGCTTGTGCGTGTGCACGCTTCCTCTCCTCTCCTTTTCTAGCTCCACTTCCTTCTGCTTCCACAGCTCTGCCTGCTCGTGCCGGTGCCCGGTGCCGCGACGACGCCGTTGCCGTCGAGGCTGTTTCTTATTTACTACTCCCTCTGTACATGGACTTATTCAAAATATTTATCGCAAATCATAAAATAAAATAATAAAATATTCAATAGATATCTTCATTGATAAAATAAAGTCGTAAAAAAATAAATTATATTTATGTAAAAAAATTAAATAAGACGAAGATCGAATAAGATGGCAAGACGGAAACAGGGGGTGACAAAGTCAGTGGAACGGAGGGAGTACTCGTATTATTAAACAAATTCACAGGCGCCGTATCAGACGCAGGAAAAAAAAAAAACATTCGTATTCGAGAAGGATATAGGTTTGTTTCAGGGTTGTTTCTGTCATTCTGTGTATAAAACACAGGAGACCGTCTTACCGTCTTCCTCCGTTCCTCGTCGGTTCCCCAACCATTGTGCCTACGCCGCGCAGACCACACAAACCCTCGATCGACCGCCCCTCCCCAACCAAGGCTGCCCATGGCGCGGTCGCCGCTAGCCGGAGCGTCCACGGAGACGGAGGGGCCACGCAGGAGTGCGCGGCTGCGAGAGGCCGCGGCGCGGTGAGCTTCCTGCCTCGTTTTTTCTTTGCCTCCCTCTTCCATTGTGCCCTTTGCACCTATCGACCCTGCTAATTGGGGGGGGGGGGGGGGGGGGGGGATTCTTACTTTCTGCTTATATTGTTCATATATCCGGTTAAATGCCAGCGAAAATGGGGCGTAAATCTGCGATTGTGTCTTTAGAAGCTTGACAGCTTAGCGGCCGCTCATAAGCTGGCATCTTCACACTGTGTAAGGGGTGGATTGGTACGGAATTCTAGGGCTTTGTTCAATTTTAGTGTTTTTAAATTATGTTCAAAGAGGAATTGTTTCTTTCGGATTATTGTGGAAAGGAGGTGGGGGTGCGGGTAGTGTTTCTTCCCGAATTCTAGCCTGCCTTAGGCAACATGACGAACTAGTAAACCTCATACTGTAACCTAACCTATATGGTAAAACATTATCAAATTGAATGCAGGAAACGTCCCAAAACAATCGAGGAAGGCAGTGCGGATGATGCTGGAGCAGAATTTAATGGTCTAGATGTATTCGGTCTGACAAGAGAAGAAGTGCGTCCTTACGTTATGCGGTTATTCAAGAAGAGAGCTAACACGGCCTTGGTTTTCTATCATGAAAACAACCCAGTAAGCTTTCCCTGCTGCTGTTAGATTATAATACTCTGCTCTCAATGCATTGCATTCTTCAGCTCTGGTTCCAATACCATCCTTTGCATCCACAGGGTGATCTCTACAAGTTCGTGGAAGTGTGCAAGGACAATGTCTATGATTTCAAGGACAGAAGGATTTCCTATTTACACATGAATTTCAAGGCAAGGAGTGCGACAACAGGGTCGGAGAAGCTCTTCTTTGCTGAATTGGCTTTAGAAGGTCATGTTTCTGACATGTATGGTGGATATTGTGCTACGTGTTGCAGCATTGTTGACGAGAACTGTGTCGGTATGCCTCTCCTCCGCCTAATATGTAGCCGTTGAGCCATCTTGTTTGATTGGTTGAGGAGAAACTCTTAAACGTTGGTCCTTTCTACTCCCTCATGTATATATATGTGCAAAACGAGCATGTTTTATCACACACTTTATCGTGTTGTGATCTCGCATCGTGTCTTAGCACTTTCTGAAGTAATTGTTCATGTAATTGTGCAATCTCATAAATGGATTTGGTTTTTCAGTAGAATTTTTTCATGTTATATGCATGTACTGTAGTTGTGATGCTTAATGCATTTTTCTGTATGTAGGTGGACAAAAGCATATGGTTTATTTTAAGGAGGATTTGCCTGCAGATGGTTATGACAATGACCATTGCTATGTGTGTGATGAAACAATAAAGCACCCCATTGGATCGAGCTACAAGGCAGGCCATTGCGGCTGGGGATATTTCGTCGAGTGAACTGTTTATGGGAGCCGTGTGTACTTTGGATCGAGCTACAAGGCAGGCCATTGCGCCTGGGGATATTTCGTCGAGTGAACTGTTTATGGGAGCCGTGTGTACTATTAAATTAACTTATCTTATGTTATCGCCTCTTCTATACGTTCTACATCAAGATATCAGTATTTTGTGATTCAATATCAGTACCATCTTATCTTATACATGTGAGATCTGAGTAGCATCCTGCACCTAGAAAATTTGTGAATAGCCGTTTGTAAGTAATCCAATGGTCCAGGCGGTTTAATTCATGCATACATCAGCAGTCGTCCGAAGTTGCAGATGTAGCAAAACACAATGTGCGTAGCGACATGGCATTATCGACGGCGGCCTCGGCCCAGTCTAAAGCAGATTCTTGATGCAGCCACAGACATATAAGCATCGGAACTTCCTCCTACATACTCGTTAGCTTTTACAGGAGAGAGAGAAAAGGGGGGTGAAGGGAAGGCGAGAGCTAGAGAGGAGAGAAAGCAAGAGAGGATCGGGATGGCGGCGTTGCGATCTGGGATGCCGATGTTGGGCCGCTGTTGTTCTGGATCATCGTCCGCCGCATCCATGCGCGGGAAAAAAGGATGGAGATCCACCAAGTTCTCTGTCCTGCGCGGCCACCGCTCCACCCTGCAGCCGTCTGTAACCTCGAGGTAATCTCTGCATATCTGTACATATCTGGGCTCATAGACTCAACAATCATGTAGACTATTTCAGCATAGATAGAAAGGAAGAAAAAATCAATCATGTAGACTGTAATTGTTTGATCTTTTAGTCAAGAATAGCCCAAGGTCACAATAAAAAAATATTTGGACGTGCCTCTTTGTCTTCCATATTTGCGTTAAGCCAGCTTCCATGTCATCTCACGGGATGAGTTTAGCTTCTGAATGTAACTTTTGTTCTGGTTCATGGTTTGCCTGCACGTTTCATACTTGGGCTAGACTTTTAAACTGTTATTGATCAGGGAGTGGCTGTTGCAGAGCTGGCATCGTTTCTCAACTGGGGGTGGTGGGCCAAAAGGCAAAACTGAGAGCTTCCCACGTATTCTGTGGCAATGGTGAGTGCATGAGAATGTGGTACAGCATTGTTGTTTTTTGTTCATAATAGATTCATTACAACTTCCACCTAGGGTAGCT
Organism: Hyparrhenia diplandra; assembly: GCA_015847255.1. NCBI lineage: Eukaryota > Viridiplantae > Streptophyta > Magnoliopsida > Poales > Poaceae > Hyparrhenia > Hyparrhenia diplandra. The sequence continues at coordinate 32,128 of JADLZK010002397.1, forward strand.
CAAGTGTGTTCATATCTGAGATTCTTAGTTATGCAAATTCAGAGTCCATGGTTATTTTAATAGAATTTTGTTAATACCTTCATATTTGAACCTACAGTGGCCCTGTTTGGATCCTCTAACTTGGTTAGAGTTAGAGTTACTTTCTAACTCTAACTCTAACCCTTAAGTAACTCTAACCCATAGACAGTTTGGATGGCAGGGTTAGAACAAGGTTAGAAGCACTTTTTCAATCACTTTTCCAAGTTAGTGTGCCTTTGGGTTGGTGGGCTCTACCAAAGTAACCCAAATATCACCCCCTTGAGGGTTACTTCTTTTTGGTGGGTTAGAGCCAAAATAACCCAATCTAACCCATGTGTTTGGATGCTTTTGGGTTATTTGGGCAAAAAATAACTCATTCTAACTCTAACCCTGGGATCCAAACAGGGCCAGTGTATAACCTGGCAGTGCTGATTTCTGATTTTAAGGGCTGCATGCTATGGCACTGCCAATCATACTGTGCTTGGATAGTTGTCTGTATGCTTTGTTTTCTCGAACACAGTTGTTTGTATGCTTGTTGAAACTAATCAATATTTGAAGAGAACTCACAACGCATGGTAGAATCACTGATAGGTACCCCCTTCACAAAACTAATCTTAATCATCATAGTGCCAATTTTATATCATATACTAAAGTCTTGTTTGGTGATGTCATGTTTTGGCATGCGGAACCGCACTTTTGGCAAGTTATTTGGCAAATTTCTAATCCTGTTTCGGCTAATATGTTAACGGCAGAAACCAAACAGAGCTTCGGCATGCGGAACCAAACCAAGCAGGGTCTAATTGTTTTTTTCCTCCTTTGACAGGGCCAAATACCGTGTGAAAAATGCTGATCCAATTACCAAGTCCAAGGCTGTTGCTGCATATGGAGCGGTGGTTATGGGGACACCGATGATCTGTCTGGTGCATGTGACAAAGAAATACAATGCTTAATTAACCAGCAAACTTCTGGATTTGAAGCTATATAATGTTAAACCATCTTTGCATTTGGTGTTTATTTCCTTAAGTACAATGTTTATGGTCGGACCTCGAAATGTACCTACCTCCAGTGGTTGAGTCAGTTCAAGGATTTAACAAATAATTCATGCAAGAGAGAGAAGACCACGTAGGCGTAAACGATGAATCGACTCATACACTAAAAATAGTTCTCCAACGTTACAAAAAATATTGGTTATTTTTCTTATGAAAAGTGAAAACAAGGTATTGTCTTTTCTCTGAGCGTGCAGACATTTGTCCTTGCGACTGCACATTTGTCCGCCGTCGATCCAAAATCCACCCGCGCGCACGAAACGCGCTCGTTCACCGCTCGTCACCCACCCCGCGCCATTTCATTTCCTCACCTCATTTCCTCTTCTCTATACGAGCAATAGGAAATCCCGGTGGTTCTCTTCAAACCCGACGGGATTCACCTCACCGCCGGCACCGGCCTCTCTGATCCCTAGCCCGCGGCTCCCCCTCATCTACCTCCAATCCTCGTCCCCACACCCCAGCAGCTAGATCTACTTGCCACAACCCTAGCACGACGAACTCCACCAACCCGCCTCCGCCGCAGCCGCCGGCCGTCTCTGTACCGCCAACGGCCACACCCTCCGTCACCCGCCTCCTCCTCCTTTCCCCCGCGACCAACCTGCCGCTGCCGTGGTTCGAGGTGGGCGAGGGCGGCGAGCGCCCGGTGTGATGCGGTGTCTGGCCCCCGTGGCGTGATGACTTCACCGAAAAATTCCCCACTGTCGGCAGCGCCTCTCTCCATCACCGGCGACCGCGGCTGGTCTTCCCGACGGCGGCGGTGGCGGCGCCTCCTTCCCCGCCGCGGCCTCACCATCCGGCAATGGTGGCGTCCGTCCCCAACCGGTGGCGCGGCCACCGCTTCCCCGAGCAGTGGCGGCGGAAACAACTGCTTCGAGCGACCGGCATCCTCCGTGTTTGGGCCGCGGCGGCGACGCGCTTCCCCTACCTCGTCAGCGACGGCGGCGCCCATGTCCCACAGGCGGGAGTCCCGTGCCCACTGATGGCGGGGGTGGTGGGCACCCATGCCCTCGTGGATGGCGAGCAGGGGCTTCTACCGCTGGCTGGAGCCTCCTCTGGCGGATCCGGTTGACTTCTTAGATCCGGTTGGATGGATGCACATCAGGTCCTCCTCTCAAGCAACAACGGTACGTATTGGTTGAATGAAATCATGGTCTATCCCTATATAATGGCTTGATAATTAAACAATGCAAGCAAGCAAGCCTGGCACTGCAATGCTAGTAGTCTTTTTATCATACGAATAATGCCCTTCTTGGTAATACGCGCTCACACAGATTCATGCATCGCAACTGACAACATGTATTACGCGCACTGGATGGATAAAAAAGGACTAAAGAACATGTAACGATGGAATGAATACATGTATAATGCCTACTCATGATAGCCTGTTTTCACTAGTTCTTCCATTTTTGGGGGCGGGCATAGGTGGCTGTCAGTATCTTCCTCTAAACCGTAGTAATTCGAGAAAATCTGTTTTATTTATGATGCAGGATGGGAAAATCCCAATCATGTACGCAGCAGTTAATGGGCAACGCGAGCTTGTTGAAAATCTGTTTTCTTAAGACAAGACCAGTTCCATCTGTGCCAGACTGGAGCATTGATGGGATTATTACAAGTGTGAAAGACATGCTTTTCATTCCTCATGTATGTAAGATTGCCAGATTTTTCTTATGGGCACTGCACTCAGCCATGCTTGCTGTAGCTAACTCTTATTAACTGTATCATTTGTGATGTCGGGATCCCTTTAATGCATGTCATTTTGGGTAACTGTGCATGCTGTCATGTTTAGGATGCCGTTGTGGTGGAAAAAATGATAGCCGATGCAGAGTCACAAGGAAAGGAAGCTTTTGCAAAAGGAGAGTATCATACGGCAGTTTGCTTCTATAACATGGTAAATTCTTAAGCCCATCTAAACTATATTCTCGTTTGGAACTATACAAAATGTAGCATGGTTAGCTGTTAAAAAGTTGTTTCCTGATGATGGAGGCTGATAGTTTATGCCGCTTTCTCCATAGTACTTTTACGCAGCATTGGGGTTAAATCAAATGAAAATTAAAGCTGCATGCTATCAAATGAAAATTAAAGCTGCATACTTTTACCAAGTCCAAGGCTGATAGTATATTCTCAGTGCTTACAATTTCTGGCATGTCTTTTTCTGGTATAGCAGATGCAGCCCTGGGCAATAATCTTATTGTACATAAACAATAATATGATATAATATATGCAATAATCTTCTATGTATTAGGCAAATTACTATCTCAATGAATTAGGCAAAATACACTAGCATGCATTGATCTAGCTTTTTTTTGTGTCCATGCTCAGCAATACATTTTGGGTGGTGCATACTAGGCTCTTGGCACTCACACACCTAAAAAAACGAGACCCAACCTAGGAGGAACTAGGGGGCTTTGTATTAAGAAGAAAATTACGTGCGTAAGTCCGTCCCCGATGGGGATCAAACCCAAGAGCGGTTGCTTCCACACCTGGGAAGCTAACCCCCCGTCCTCAACACTCACACACCTGTTGGGCTCCTTCAACATGTAGTTTTTAGCTGTAGCAACATATGCTAGATATTAAATTTCCTCACTAATGATATTAAATTGCCCGACTAATGATATTAAATTGTTTAACTAATAATATTAAATTGTCTCACTAATGACAGCATTTTTGCTAGTGCATCTGCTAACTTATGCCTATGCTGAACGGTGCTTTTTGTTGGTGCATATATGACATATGCTTATGTTGCATGTTACTTTTGACAAATTTTATTATCTTTAATAATATATGTCTAGGGGGTACAATTTGTTTTTTTAACGCATTATTCCACATATGCTTATGCTAGATAGTACCTTTGCCGGCACATTTAACTGGAATTTACTATTACTGCATATTCAAGTATCATCTTTTATTTGCTTTCTTTTTTGCCTAACTCTGCTTGAACCTGGTTCACAATAACTATTTTTATTTAGACCCCCAACTTACCGAAAAAATTGCTCAGTATATTTGCATATTACTGAAAAAATTGCCTAAGGTTTTCTGATACTATATGTTGTTTCTATGCATTCTTAGATCTTAACAAACTTGGGGGGGCTCCTTCCTCTGATTTCAAGAGCTTAATAGTGAAAATGCTTGCCCTCTATTAGGCAATGTGTAGGGGGCAAATCTTTTAATTGTATGCCCCCTACTAGGCAATGTGTAGGGTTAAATTGTGGTAGTTGGAAATCTTTAAAATGCTTGCCCCCCTACCAGGCAATGTGTAGGGGGGCAATTGTGGTAGTTTTAAATATTTAAAATGCTTGCCCCCTATTAGGCAATGGTTAGGGGGCAAACCATGTGTGGGTATCAATTGTTGTATAACATGTGTGGCGTGTAACCTTATTGATTTGTTATATTGCTCTGGCAGTCTAAACTTGAGTAGCTGTATTACTACATTGTCATGTGAGCATATTAGTAAAGTTGGGTTTACATGCAGCCCACTTTGCCTTATTTTGAGATTGTTGTGATCAATTGGTTCTTCTAATTTAGTTTTAGTTACAGCTGGTCATTAATCTAGTGAGCAATTTAATGTCATTGTTTAGACAAGTTATTAGTATTCTGGTAGCAATTTAATTTCAATGGCTTTTTCCAACTTTGTTGCATTTTCATGTGCTCAGGCATCGTGCCGAACAAAGCGGCAGCTCATCTTCGCCAGGAAGCAATGGGAGGACGAGCACACACCATGGTGGATGCCTACAGGTGCTAAGCAAGCAATTCCATCAGGAGCAACAATTGTCACAAGAAGTGAAGCTACTGCAATGAGGTGAAAATGCTTTCGACTTTGTTTTACCCTTGTCATCTGAGTGTGTTTTGTATGTTAGTATCACTTATGACTTCTTAGATTACATGTCAATTGTTCCTTCTTTTTGATTGTCAACTACTGTCGTTACAACTTTTCGGTTGCTTTAGATACTGACATGGAACATCAGTGTCAACTATCTATTGAAATTATGTTTTACTAGTTAGAGACTACAATCATTATTGCTGTTTTTAGATATCTTCGCAGGCACGAAGGTATTTCGGTTCATCGTTGTTCTGATTGATCTTTCCAAATATGACATGACCGAAGCTAAGGGGGTTAGCATTATTTGGCCTCCCCCAACAACTCCCTCTTTTTTGGCCGTCAGATTAGTTGAGAAATAGAGGGAGGAGTGGGCATGGTTAGTTTTGACCGTCAAATTAAAACATTTTGTCAAGCACGTTATTAGTATTCCTGTATCAATTTAATTCCATTTTTTGCTAGGCATTTCTGCATGATATAAACCTCAACTGATTGACAGGCAACATACGTTTTTGTTTAACTTGACATGAATATCCGAGAGTAATTAGGTGACAGCATAAGAATTGCCATGGTTTTTACAGGGAAATTCTTCAAATAGGACGACAGAACAGATCTTGTTCTCATCTGGAGTGGGTGTAGCTAGTTTTTTTTTTTTTTTTTTTTTTTTGGTTCTTGCAAAACTGTTGTCCTTGCTGACTGGATGTAGTATGATATATATAACTGCTTTTGTATGAACATCTGATTACATCTGCATACAGATACGTATCTGTATGCAGATGTATCTGTATGTATCTGCATACACCCGTTAACACTCCCACCCTAACTGTTTTTTTGTGTGTTGTCCTTGCCCCTTCAGATTTGTTTCCAGTAAATTGCAAGTACCATTTCTGGATTAAAAATTTGTGGTTTATGATTTGTTTTTTAGGAGGAGGCTGGCGATAGAAGAATAAGTGGTGGGTGTTGGATCCCCATCCTCTTTTGATTGTGCAAGGGCGCAGCATGGGACAATGCAAGGAAAAGTTCAGGTTATGTCTCTTAACTGTGGCTCTTATGTATCTGTGACTCATATATTAAATATGTGTGTTGCATATACTTCAAATTATTTATTGCACATTAGATAGTAGTAGATTGCATACTCTAATTTCTGCAATTAGGGTTCTTAATACGTGCAATCATTTTAATCATGAGCTAAGTACATGGAGTAACAAATGCATAGTGGTCTGTCAGTTGGGTCTTTGATGCAGCTTACTTAGAGCAACTCCAAGAGTCTCACTAACATATATCTCTAAAAACCAAGATATACAAGACATGTAAAATATACAAGATATACAAGAGCAACTCCAAGAGTCTATTCTTTTTCGTCTAGAGTCTTTCATATCCTGTCTCCTCTCTTTTTTGTTATCTGGCATGTTCAGCTGCAGCTCAATTGACTTCTCGAGTTCGGGGTACATGGGTGTAGCACTAAGAGCATCCATCGTGTCCCTTGGGCCTTGCCGCATGACATCCCTGGTCAAGCGGCCATGGCCTAGCTCGTAGCTATCTGATGTTGCTCTTTGCCCTTGCATGCTGTCATGGATTGATGTGATTGCTTGTGGGTGTTGTTGTACCTCTGCTTGTGGCTGTTATTCTGTACTCTGTGCTCCGCGCAGCTGTTGCTTAGTGCTGCTAGATTACTGCTGCCTGTAGTTTAGTTGTTTGATGAAATGCTCATTCAAGATAAAATGCTAGTTCAACGTGTCTGTTTTTTTTTTTTTTCAATTAGACTGTGATGTGCTAGCTTCATGGTCATCTAATTAGATGCTATGATATGAGAAGCAGAAAACAAGATTGGTATGAGAATTAGTGTCGATTTGGAGAAGAACTCTATATCCTCTCTTATTGAAGTTTCTTAGATTCCTTGCAATTTTGATGCCTTGCTTTCATCAATTTTCGCCAATGCCAGTAGCACCTTCCTTCTAGGATGTTCACATCACATCATTATAAAACTCACCTCATCTAATATCCTTGTTCTATCTTGTGGTTGCACACGGAAAGAACGTAGAAAGGATAAGCCTGTAACTGGACATGATTATCTTGCGCTAATTTTTTTCAATTGACTGCTAGATCTAAATGCATTTTGCTTTTGCCAGTGGACCACCAGGCCAAGCACAACAACCCAGATGACCTTTCACATCCTACATGATGACATAGACTTCAATCCTGATGACCTGCAAGAGCTGGTGCATTCGCGGTCATAAGTGTAAGTATACCAAGCATATATCACAATTTATAAGTATTATCCATTTCTTGAGTGCACATTTATAAGTAGTAAATTGCATTTCCTCTCTCTTTCTTCCTCTTTTGCTTATGTGTATCTGTGACTTGTAATCTGTGATCTGTGCTAGTGAGCACCATGCCTTTTTGTCTTTCCATAGAAATAAATTGTTAATTGTGATCTGTGGTAGGGTGGACCATGACTCTGTGCTCTGTGACTTGTAATCTGTGATCTATGCCAGTAAACACCATAATTTTTATCTGTGTCTTTTCATAGAAAAAAATTGTTAATTATGATTTGTGCAAGGGCAAACCAAGACTGTGGTCTGTGACTTGTAATATGTGCTAGCAAGCACTATGGTATTTGTCTTTGTCTTTCCATAGAAAAAGATTTTTTTAATTGTGATCTATGGGTAGACCAAGACTGTTCATGCTTATATTTTAGTTGACTATACTTGAGTCTATGCTTTTACGACTTGCTTATATTTTAGTTGAGGTGGATTCTGTACTTATATACATATAGAGGTTGTTTGGTTGCCACCCTGGCGTGAGAGCCACTACCAGGCAACGCCATCCATCCCCTTGCATTGGGATGCTTCCCTGGCCAGAAGCAGGCTCGTACAGTATAATTGCACTAATAACATGTACTATTTACAATATTTGAAACGCGCAATTTTTATATTCCTGTTTTGTAATTATTGAAGATCATATTCATTGTATATTTTTTTACTGAGAATTCCTACTATTTATTTTCTTGCAGGTTTGCAAGGCAAATGGTCATTGGTACCCAACAGATGCGGGCTTAAGCCCTTATGTGGAAGAGCCTTGAGTTATGTTATTGCGGTTCTACAACTAAATTCAGTTTAAGAGGTATCATGTCTCAGTAACAATGAAAAGAGGTGAGAGTTATGGGCTGCTAGAAGGATTTGAGTGTGGTCTCTGCATTTGTTTGGTTTTTGTTGGGTTTTGCACACCCCACTGGTTCCCAAATACTAGCTTTGGGGGATAAACTAGCGAGTGTTGTGGCATATGGCGGGGTTCGGTTTAAACTAGACCATGCTTGCAAAGGCTATATAGCAAATGACGCCTTTGCTATATAGTTAACAGGTGGGCCTTTGCTTCCTTATCTCAATTATATTTGTGGGATACTTACTTTCTTAGCAAGCTAGAAATGAGGACTAAGTAGCGGTCTGCCTGTGTAGACATCACCATCTCCATCTCTAAGCTTAAGTAACCTGAGGACCTAAAAGCTCTAGCTCTCTTTATTCCTATTTGCTGACTGCCTTTTAACAAGAGCTATATCTATTAAGATATTATATCACTACTGCACCCAGGCCATTTGTATCTTAGTGTGTATCTAGAGTATTGTAGGTGACATGTTGATAGATAGCATAAGAGTGTTAAAACAAAATAAATAAATCATTCGGTTAATTATTTGCAATCACCAATGATGCAAATTGCAAGTACCGAGAACTGCAATTTTAGTTCTGAAGATATGCAATATGCCCCTTTTTGCTTGTAGATTGCCTATTAGTAAGAAAATCATTCTTCCACAAGAATCCTTAACTTTGTTGACTTGGGTGTTGTTGTACTCGGTTGTATATGGTTTCATTGTAGCTTTAGAGCTGCTGTTGGACTTTCACTCAATTTTGATTAAATTGTCCCTTGTAATCTGTCTATTGTCCTTCCATAGAATTAAATTGTCCCTTGTAATCTGTCATTGTCCAAACAATTTGTAATAATCAGTCATTGTCCAAACAATTTATACCAATCTGTCAATTGTCCTTATGCCTATATTTAATACACTGTTCATATAGTACTGCTCTGTATGTTGTCTTTCCTATAGAAAGCTCTGTTTGCTCTGTGGTGGAAGAGGGTGGTCGCCGCGGGCGCTAGGGTTTGCCGGAGCTCAGGCGAGCTAGGGCGCCCTAGCTCGCCTGAGCTCCGGCGAACCCTAGCGCCCGCGGGCGGGTGGTGGGTGCTGGCGGGGGAGTGAGTGGCGAAACGACGAGAGGAGGGTTTTAAAACAGTTTTTAACTCTGCCTGCAGTGGGGTGGTTATGGTCACATCAGGGATGACAGAGAAATGGTGTTAGAGTAGATGATAGAGAAGCCTACAGGGATGGTGTTAGAGTAGAGAAATGGACCAAGGAGGGATCGACCATCCTTGTGTGAGAAGACATCATCAGTGTGAAGCTTGGGGATATCATTCCAGACACTCATCTGCTTGAAAAAATTTGTGGAAGCACACACCTTATATTTGACAGCCAAATATATTGTGTTTTTATTTTCTATGCTGGGTTTTGTCTAGGAACTTGTTGTGTGGAGACATCCCCTTCTCCATTTCTACAAGCTCAAGCGGTGTTTGGACCTGTAAGCTCTAGCTCTCTATATTCCTGTTTTTGACCGTCTTTGTGCAACTATTGGCTGCCTCATTATTGGCTGCCTCATTTGGCTGGATTCTGTCCATGCCTTTGGACATGATTTGTTTCTTCTAATATGATTAGCGTTTGGTGCTTGGGTTATGCTTCACTTGTGGAGACATACTGTGCTCATTATCCTTATAGGAATCCGCAGAGTAGCTGTAAGAAGATTTTGTGAAGCAGCAGAGTAGACCTAAAAAAATTTGTACGGCTCTTGTTACATGATATGCAGACCCTATTAGTTACTTTAGTATTGCTATTGTCTGCTTTGCTTCCCTTTCTCATACTGAAATGCCTTGTTACTTGTGGAGTTGTTTGCAGATCACATAAATAATGGTTAAGGTTGTTCCTGTGCTTGGTAGCAGTGAGGGTGTCAAGGGCACCATCTTCTTCGCCCAAGAGGGAGATGGCAACAGGAGACCAAGGCCAAGAGCAAATGAGCAAAGGAGGCGGTGGCCAAGTTGGTGAAGAACTAGGTATAGAGAAACTTCATCCCCTGCTCAATGCTTTATGTGGTTTGGAACCTCTGATGTAGTTCCAGATGAAGCTGATTTGACTATCCGATGTAATGTTTTTAGAAAATTTAGGTAGCATTCCTGTATTTTTTGGCATGTGCTTGTGGATCCAGATTCAATCGCCATGTGTTTCTCTGTTGCTACAGGTGTGCAATGACATAGTTGTAATTTTTTATGTATGCTTCTATATCTGTTCATTGGATCCATAGTGTTATTTTGACTGAACGACCATAATTTGAGATAACGGGTATTGGATCATGTGCCCGTTAAGGTTGGGTTTGTGGGTTTATTCACGGACCCGATAGCAGTGACTGTTATAGAACAAGACAACAGACAAATCTAACAAGACGGGCTGTCCCAGTCGTCTGAAATCTTAAGTTTTTTTTTCCAGACGACTGAAATATAGCAACTCTCTTATCTTCTTAATTATATCTGTTGTTTTTCTAGTGGGCAGGCTGCAGCGCAAACGGCTGTATGTGCAGGCATTAGCCACCTCCCTATGAACGAATATGCAAGCATATGATTCATGCTTGTTTGAGTAATAGCAAGGAGATTCCTCAATATCATGCTAAGAATAGCTAGGATTTCCAGAGTCGAAAAGAGGACTCTTTGCTTCTTTCTCTCATGCAAAACCGTGCATGAGACTTTCATCTCTCACGGCTCCTAAGTGATAAAAGTTCGCTTCTTTCTCTCATGCAAAACCGTGCATGAGACTTACTTTCATCTCTCACGGCTCCTAAGTGATAAAAGAACTTCCTCGCGTATGTATAAGACCGAATCCATTTCTCTCTATTTTTTTTTTCTGATCTGAACCATTAGTTTTTCTTTGAGCTACACCTTTTATTTTTTGATGAGAAATATTCTTTGAGCTACACCTAAACCATTAATGTTCTTTTTTAGAAGAATCTAAACCATAAAAGAAGAACTGCAAAACGAATCAGATTAAATTTGGATCTTTGGGACCAGCAGATAAGGTCACGCCTAATCGGTGTTCCCACCCTATTTCACTTTGTTGCACGAGTAGCCATGGGCGACCCGGCGTGCCGGCTGCAGTGGTGAGCCGCGTGGGTGCCAGCGTCGGGGCACCACCGTCTGCCACAGGGAGTCGGATACACCGATTTCCGGGGCAATCGCGCCGCCCATGGGTATTCCAGCCTCTAAGGCGAGCGTGGCGGCCACGAGGAGAGGACGCCAGCCTCGGGGGCGAGCCTCCGAGTAGTCGGGCGCGGGGAAGCCGGCCTGGTCGCGAGGATGCCGTTCCGTGCTCATAGCGCCGCATCTCCCCGTCCTATGCTGCCCTGGCTCAGCGCCTGCCCGCACCTCTGTGCTAGCTAGCCTCGTCTATGCCGGCCTGGCTGTCGCCGTGGTGTCGTCGCCAAATGTCGCCCACACCGTCGGGCGCCCTCATCGTACCATACGTTCGTTGACATCGCGCTCCTTGAGATGGTGGGCGACCATGGCGGCGGCGTCCCGCGTGTCTCGTCGAGCACGGCACAAGTGGCCGTAGCACCGCTGTCGTTTGGGGCTGTTGCCGACGTGCAGCGTGGTGTCGATGACAGACTACCAGCGGTAAACCATGATCAGCAATGGCTCCGTGTCCGTGTATAGGTGCTGATCATCGGAAGAAGGAAGCGAGCGCTTGCCCAATATGTTCCAGCACGGCGGCCTAGGACTCGGGGTCACCAGGTTTGTTGTATGCCACATGTGGCCGTGCCGGACGCGTTCTCCTCATGTCCGTTTCCAGGTCACGCCGGTGCAGGGAGTCCAACTAGATCGTCTACTTCGCGGTGGCCACCGACGAGGGGAAGGTCGTCGCAGGCATGATGTGGCATCATGCCTGTGCTGGAGTTGGCCAACGACTCCCCATGATGCCGACGAACGGGTTCCCGGATAGCGACGAACGCTTCACATTGAATGCGCTGCCCTCCATGTACGCCCGCCTCGGCTCCGTCGGCACCACCGACGCGCCGGGCGGCATCATCGTCATAAGGAACACCATGGTCACCATGGTCAGCCTGCTAGTGCAGAGCGAGCGCTGCAGCGAGGCCATCGAGGTGCTTTACGTCATGGTCGTGCGACTCGTGCGTGGGGTGCGCCCGGACAGTATCACGCTCACGAGCGCGCTCCCGGCGTGTTCGCAGCTGGAGATGCTCCCCCTCGGCCGGGAGATGCACGCCTACATCCTCAATGACACCAACCTCGCCGCTAACTCCTTCGTCGCCAGCGCGCTCGTACGTGGACATCGTCCCGGGCAGCCACCTCCAGCTCAGGCTGTGGAACGCCATGGTCTGGGGCTATGCGCAGGTTGGCATGGATAAGGATGCACTGGAACTCTTTGCTCGGATGGAGGCCAGCCGGGGCCGGCGTTGTACCTAGCGAGACCACCATTGTGGGTGTGCTGCCCGCGCGCGCTTGGAGACAACCCGTTCGTGCAAAACGCGCTCATGGACGTGTACGCACGCCTCGGCGACATGGACGCTGCGCGGTGGATCTTCACCGCGATCGAGCCCCGAGCAGTGAGCACTGCCGCACCCTGTCCGGCGACCAAAACCCCAACCCTTGGAATTGGACGGACAGGGCTGTCTGGTGACCACGCAGATGCACCTTAGGGTTATGCACTTATGCTTGGCTTTGGGCTATAAATAGTTGGTTTGGAAGGCCTTGGGCCCTTGGACAAATCGGAGGCTCGCCAACTCGCCCTCGCCGTATCGGGCTCGGGTAACACCCACCGTCTTCCGTGTTTTGGTGCATATAAGCATCGGAACTTGCTTGTTCCTCCTACATACTCGTTAGCTTTTCCAGGAGATCAGAGACAAGAGGGAGGTGAAGGGAAGGCGAGAGCCAGAGAGGAGAGAAAGGTAGAGAGGATTGGGATGGCGGCGCTGCGATCTGGGATGGCGATTTTGGGCCGCCGTTGTTCTGCTGGATCATCGTCCGCCGCATCCATGAGCGGCAAAGGGATGGAGATCCACCAAGTTTTCCGTCCTGCGCCGCCACCGCTCCACCCGGCAGCCGTCCGTAACCTCGAGGTAATCTTTGCATACTTGTACAGATCTGGGCTCATAGATTACATCGGGTACAAAGTCACAATAATATATATGGTTTAAATATTTGGACGGGCCTCTTTGCCTTCCATATACTGAACCAGCTTCCGTGTCATCACACGGCGTGAGTTCAGCTTCTGAATGTAACTTGTTCTGGTTCATGCTTTGCCTGGATGTTTTATACTTGGCTAGACTTTTAAAGTGTTATTGATCAAGAGTGGTTGTTGCAGAGCTGTCGGCGTTTCTCAACTGGTGCGGGTGAGCCGAAAGACAAAGCTGAGAGTGTCCCACGTATGCTGTGGCAATGGTGAGTGCATGAGAATATGGTGCATCGTCATTGCTGGTTGTTTCACCTGAATCAAACTTATTATTCGTTTTACTTTGCTTACTCAACCAGAAGATTGTTTTTTGTTCATAATAGATTCATTGCAACTCCCACCTAAGATAGCGTTCATATCCTAGATTCCTTAGCTATGCAAGTTCAGGGTCCGTGGTTCTTTTCATAGAATTTTGTCAATACTTTCATATTCGAACATACAATATGCTTCTATAATTGATCAAGTACACCAATTTTACAACCTGGCAGTGCCGATTTTAAGGGCACTGTCCTCGTATAGTTGTATGCTTAGCTAATAAATATTTGAAGAGAACTCGCAACACATGGTAGAATCACTGATAGTCATGAAACTAATTTGAATAATCAGTGCCAATCTTATGATAATAAAGTCTTGTTTGGCGAGGTCATGTATTGGCATGTGGGTTGCACAGGAGAATAAGCCGCACTTTTGGCCAGTCTTTTAACAAAATCTCATGTTTCTGGTAATATGTAAATGGCAGAAGCCAAACAGAGCTTCAGCGTGCGGCACCAAACCAAACAGGGCCTAATTGTTTTTTACTCGTTTGACAGGGCCAAATACCGTGCAGAAAATGCTTCTCCAGGTACAAAGTACGCGGCTCTCTATGCATATGGAGTGGTGGTTATTGGGGGACCGACTGTGTATATGGCACAAAATGCAAAGTACTGGCTTATTTGACTCTGTTTAATTAGCCGGCAAACTTCTGAACTCGAAGCTATATAATGTTATGTCATCTTTGCATTTGGCCTGTTCAACTGTGGGATTTATTTCCGTGCTAGCAAGTACAATGTTTATTGTCGCCTCGGCGGTTGTAGCACCTAGAAAATGTACCGTTATGATACTATAATGTAAGTATCGACCTTGTGCTGATATGACTTTCCAAAGGCGTTGAAGCCGGTGTGCTAAAACGTTGATGTGGTTAATTTCCAGAAGCTGAAACCAATCTGCCGAAACATGAAACATTGTAGTGATAAATTTTCCTTTGACATAATAATGAGATTATGTGAGGCACTGAATAATAATGCTCCCCAATGTGAGATACTTATGTTTGCCCACTAAAACTAATACTTATTTAGTCTGCAAAACAGTACCCCTATGAGTCTGCAGAACTGGTGGCTAGACTAAACTTATGGTTGCTCACTAAAACTTGTTAAACATCTTCAAATGTGAGCTTTTGGCATGCAAAAAAGTTTGTTTTTATAGTAATCCCCAAAAATGTGATTTTTAGATGGTAATGTGATCAAGCATTCAATCTGAAATACTTGGAATTGTAATGGAAGGGAGTATTAACCACTAGAACAATAGCACATAGGATTCGAAATCAAATTCTCGATTGAAGGATCGAGCTACTTGATGTGCAATTTGTAACACTACAAAGATAACTATCAATCCACCATCGTGCACATTGATCGAACTAGAAGATGGAGAATAGAAGAATAAAGCAAAGCGCATACTCATAGAAGTCAGGAACAGGGCAGGCATTACTGAGCCACCACATTGACCCTTTGAAGTGCGTCGCCTGTCACGACCCGATCGTGACATGATCATCTTCATCGTCACCATCATCTATATTCTAAATTAAATTTGAAGAACTGTATGTGCACAAAATTGAACTCTACAGCCTCTGCCATAGTGCCATGTTCTGGCGGGGCACACCCCCGGACTATTCACCAGGACATTGACACATTGTCCATAGGCTTAGCAATTTTAGATGTCCACGCGTACTGTCCGGTGACCCTCCAGTCACCTCCTCGATCCGTGGTAGTCGTGCAATTGCTCGTCACAGGCCCTGGCTCCGCTCCCATGCCTAATAAGCAGCCTCAAACTGTCGCCAACGGGCCAGCTCCCGCCCCAGCACATGCCATGGCACCACGGCACGAACATGTGCAGGGCAGCAAGTACAGGAGTACAGGCTCACGTGTGAACTGGCGGAGGCAATGAGCACGCGTGAACTGGCTGTTGCAGTGTTGCTTGGGCACGGGGTTGACTGCACTCCATTTTTCTTTACAGGTTTGTTGGTTTCATTTATTAGATGGTCATATGCTTTTAAAAATCTCGAGACCACAGTAAATTTTGCTCTTTCTATTCTTTCCTCTTCATTTTTATTTAGTCTTATTCAGCCAATGTTGTGCTGTTAATAAGGATGTAATGTAATCTCAAAAAAAAAAAAAAAAAAAAAAAACTATGTTTCTAATATTTATATGTTGGAGAGCTAGAACCTGAGAAGTCTGATCCTTGATTGGAGGTGCAGACAAGTAAAATCGATACTTGATTGGTGGGTGGGTCAACCCTCTAAGCTCTACCGTTTAAGCCGGTGCCTTCTGTTAGTGTGTTAGCCTAGTGTGCCCACGTGCAACTCGTTAGGGGATACATTAGGATGTAAAAAACTTTCCATCTTCTCTTAATGCAGAACGGGTCAAAGTGCCTGGTTTCAAAAAAAATTGGTGGGTGGGTGCGTGTAGAGGTTATTCTTCTGCCATCTCATCTTGCGAGCTTGGATATGGAGTTTAGGTGATCTTCTCATCAAGCTTCCACTCCCTTGATCCCCTCCTGCTGCCGGCCAGTCATATATGTTTTTATTTTGATTTTCCTTGAAAAGCCAACGTCATACTTTGTGTCACCAGACTACGATCGATTGCATATATTGGTAGGGTAGCAAACGGAGCAAGCTCTCGAGACGCCGGCCATCGCTGCGCTCGCCGTCGCCGAGAGGAGCCGTTTACGGGCTGGTGGGCCACGCAGGGCCGCTAGCCTAGTTTAACCATTCCGGCCCACTAGTCCTCTGATTAGCCTTCGGGTGCGTTTGGTTCCCTTCTCTGTTTTCTCGGCTGCATCTCCAATGTATGCGGGCTCCCTCCTCCAGAGCCTCGGCGATGCAGTATCGTTGTTTGGTTCTTGGGACATTGAGCGAGGGCTAGAGAGAGCGGGCGTTTGGTTACCTGTACGAGATAAGTCGCATGAGATTAAAAGTATTAAAAAATTATGATTATAATTTTTATTTTGTGTAAATACAGTTCTAAAGGACTTGTTTTATCTAATTAGGTCTTAATTATCCATAATATACATTAATATCACCTGATATTTACTAATTATTCACTAATACATCATTAGTGGGAGAAACAAATACGCATCGCAGCTCGCCTGCACCCGTGGGTCTGGCTGGGCCAAGCCAGGGAAACGGAAGATTCAGTTTCGTCAGACGCCTGCGTCCTTTCTCAGGCTCCCTTCGTCACCGTTCATTTCACGGTGGGTAGCTTGCCGTTGCCGGTGACACGTCCGCACCCGCAGCACCAGTCACCCAGCACGAGCACGTCGAGTGGAGGAAAATGCCTCTTTGGGCATTTCGGAGATCGTTGGTTTCATGGCAACGAGAGTGGCGGGGGCGCTCAGGCCGGCTGCGCACCCAGCTCCGGCAGGCAGCGGCACCACCACATCGGTCGGGCGGCGGCGCAGTCGCTGTGGACGACCGCCACCTGACGGGAGGCGGTGCGGGCAACCAAACGCAGCTCGCCTGCACCCGTGGGTCTGGCTGGGCCAAGAAACGCGAACCAAACACGCCCTTCATGTCCCGCCTTGGCCTTTCTTTCTTCTCTGCTTCTTCTCCTTCATTCAGTTTCGTCAGACGCCAATGCAGGTCCTTCGGTAGCTTCAGGCTCCCTTCGTCACCGTTCATTTCACGGTGGGTAGCTTGCCGTTGCCGGTGACACGTCCGCACCCGCAGCACCAGTCACCCAGCACGAGCACGTCGAGTACAGCGACCTGGAGCCACCACGGCGGGCGTGATGGCCGCGACCGCCTCTTTGGGCATTTGCGGAGATCGTTGGTTTCATGGCAACGAGAGTGGCGGGGGCGCTCAGGCCGGCTGCGCACCCAGCTCCGGCAGGCAGCGGCACCACCACATCGGTCGGGCGGTGGCGGCGCAGTCGCTGCGGACGACCGCCACCGAGATGACGGCGGATCTTGTCGGCATGACGGCGCGGTGCATACTCAGGTGAGTGGCATCCTTTAGCACTTGTGCCTCCTCCTTGCACGCTCGGTTGCTTGGCACTAGTTTTCTGAGTGCGTTTGTGCTTGCTGATTTGGTTAGCAGATGAGATTAGTCTCAGATTTTGCTTCGGTCAGTTCGGCCTTTGGTCCTTACAGTGGAGACCCTGAGGAGGAGGTGCTCGAGGTCGCCCCTCCCAGGATGCCATGAGGAAAAAGGAAAAAAGGCGAGCGTCACTGCCACAAGGGGGAAAATGAGAGCAATGAGGTGCTGCGCGTCATCCTCGCGCCCCTGTGCTCTTAGAAAGCGCCCCGGCAGCTGCTAGCCACGGCGCCCAACACATACTCGATGAAATGTCTACAAGCCTTGGCTCTTCCTTTCTAATGCAAAACTCTGACCCCGGTCATCTCAAATTTACTTCAAATTCCAATTCCATTAGTGGAATAACAATAATACAAAAGTTTCTTTTTAACCTTCTTTTGTTATATACTTGCTTACTTTGCATTGGAATTGCACTTTAGTGGCGCTACATCATTTTATAGGTTTATTAAGAAGCTGAAAGTCAAAACGCTGATGTGAATGACAAATACTTAGGACAATCATAACTACGTAAAGAAGAACTTTCCTTCTGTGTATCAATTTTAGCGATTCCTTTGCATTGGAGAAAATATAATAGTGTTTTGTCCCTGAGGTGTGGATACTACCTATGGTTCAATACTGATATATGAAGAACTTGCCTTCTGTGTAGGAGGTGCTACCCTGAGGAGGAGTATATTAGAATGGAACTATTTATCTTGCATCGAATAAATCTTGCAGCTGTAGCATAATTACATGTGGTTTGTTGCAGTATATTCTATTATTCTAAATATTCATCTAGTTAAGTTTCTGCACTGTAATTTTCTTGCAAAGTTGTAATGCAGTACGTTTGAATTTATGTTGCGCTAAGCATCAACCCATTAAAATAAATCACGTTTCTGAGTCTAAGCCTTAATTAGGTGTAGTGTTTGAGCATTTACTTGTTTATTATATGCAGTTGCAAAGTTGGTAAATCGACAAGACCAGATACAAATATCAAGATATTTTAGCACTAAGCAAAATCATCCTTAAAAAGTTTCTGATTCTAGCCACCATCGAAAAAGCCTGGCCACAGAAAGTACAATTGGTGAATCAGGGGCAAGAAGTTTGGAGAACAGCACAGCAAACAGAACTATGTAGGAAGCTGGATCAGTTTCATCTTCTGGAGTAACAATGTCAATTGACACAGAGCAGGAGAAAGTGTGGCACTATCCTTCTGGGAATGTTCAGGGTCCATTTACTCTTTTGCAACTATCAAAGTGGACAAGTTACTTCCCACGTGATCTGAGAGCATGGCTTACATTTGAGAGTGAAGAGAAATCATTGCTGTTGACTGAAGTGCTTTCCGAACAGAAGAAAGATTTTACTCAGGCTGCATCACATACAAGTAGCAAAGCAACATTGGTTGGCACTGGACATACAGTGTGGATCAGACCAATGCTTTCTCCCCTGTTGGTCATAGCGTGGTTAGTTCTTCTGGAATAACTGTTCAGTATAACAAGTGTTCTGTTCCAGAAAGGGAAAGTGTGTACTCTCCAGATGCTAGCTTGTCGCTGTCAACTAGTTCGGTTCCAATGAAGGATGCTTATACTGTGAATAGCCAAGCACACTGCCAGAATAAGCATCCTGTTTTCATTCAATCTCCTGGGAGTTCATATGGGCACACAGACTTGACCCATAATGGAATACAGGGATGCTCTGTTGAATCAAACCACCATCACAGCAATGGAGCCCTATGGAGTCCTACCGTGGCACAGATGAGTTGCAGTGGACGTGGTAATGTGGAATCTCATCAGAATCAGCATGTTTCCCAACATGAATCTAAAAATAGTTCACAACGAGGACCTGTTAAAGATCTGATGAATTCAAGGCGGGATCTATCGAAAAACCTACCTGCTCAACGTATGGGGAAAGATGTCTCCAGTGCTTTGTTTGCTTGGAGTCTGGACGAGTCGAGGACAGCTTCAAGTCAACATGAAGGCTCTTGCTTAAGTTCAACAACTAATCCAAGCTTTCTCGATGAACTTCATTCTTCTATTGCTTCTGCAAAGCCTAATAGTTGTGCTCCAGCAACCCCTATTGAAGACAGAGGTTCTTGTTCACCATCTGGCATGCTGGGTCATGCAAAAAGAGTTACAATCTGCAGTCCACAATCAGCCCCTTCAGCATCTGCTTCCGATATGTGCAAGATGGAGGAGATCATGAATCAGCAAACAATACTTGAGGCGGATACATCGAATGCTTCAGTTAACCATTCTCCTGAATCAAAGATTTTCCCTGTATCCTCTCCTGATAACCAAGATATTGACTGTGAGTTTCCTAGTCCCGTTCCAAGATCTGAGAATAAGGACATTGCAGTTGACAGCTCAGGAGTCAGGACTAACACCAGTATCACCTGAAAATGTTACTACGAATTTGCCTGTTTCAGATACATGCAAGATGGTGGAGGTCGTGAGTCAGCAACAAGTAATTGGGGCTGTTGTATCGAATTCTTCAGATAGCCATTCTCCTCAATCTAAGGTTTCCCCTGTATCTTCTCCTAATAACGAATATATTCAACCCCAAGGTCTGAGAATAAGATTCCTGCTGTGGACAGTTTACTTTCAGCACCAGCTGCTCCTGAAAATCTAACGACAACTTCTGCCCATGATTCTGGTACATGCAAAATGGAGGAGTTAGTGAATCAGCCAAAAACACTTGAAGCAGATGCATCAAATGCTCCACTGTCAACCACCTCATTCGCACATTTTCCCGGTACCTTCTGACAATCAAGATATAGAGCGTGAATGTCCAGGTCCAACTCCAAATTGTGACAGTAAGGAACTTCATGTGAACAACTCAGCGACAACTTCTGCATCAGCCTCTGATACAAGCAAAATGGAGGAGTTTGTGAATCAGCCAAAAACACTTGAAGCAGATGCATCAAATGGTCCACTTATCAATCTCCTCATTCTCACATTTTCCCAGTACCTTCTGACATCAAGATATTGACTTATTGAGCGTGAATGTCCAGGTCCAACTCCAAGATCTGACACTAAGGAACTTCTTGTGAAAAACTCAGTGTTAACATCAGCAGCACCTGAAATTCTGACGAGAACCTCTGAAGCCTCGGATACATGCAAAATGGAGGAATCGATGAATCAGCAAAATGCGCTTGAAGCAGATGCATCAAATGCTCCACTTAATCATGATCCTCATTCTCACATTTTTCCTGTATCTTCTGATAATCAAGACATTCAGCATGAATGTCCTAGCCCAACCCCAAAATCTGACAGTAAAGAACCTCTTGTGGACAACTCAGTATTGACATCAGCGGCGCCTGAAATGCTAGCGACAACTTCTGCCTCTGATACATGCAAAATGGAGGAGTTTGTGAATCAGCAAAAAGCACTTGAAGCTTAACCAACCTCGTCACATTTTCATTGTATCTTTTGATAATCAAGATATTGAGCATGAATGTCCTAGCCCAAGGCCAAGGTCTGACCATAAGGAGCCTCTTTTGGACAACTCAGTATTTGCATCAGCAGTGCCTGAAGTTGTAGCAACATCTTCTGCTTCTGTACATGCAAAATGGAGTTTGTGAATCAGCAAAGACCAATTGAAGCGGATGCATCAAATGCTTTGCTTAGTCAGCCCCCTTGTTGTCACATTTTCACTGTATCTTCCAATGATCAAGATATTGAGTGAATGTCCTAGCCCAACTCCAAGATCTGACAGTAAGGAACCTGTTTTGGAGAACTTAGGTTTGACATCTGAGGGTGATAACCAAGATAATGCGTGTGAATGTCCTGGTCCAAGTCCGAGACCTGAGGCTGAGCGGCCTCTCATGGATAACTCAGGGTTAACATCAATAGTGCCTCAAAATCTAACTTCTACTTCTGCATCTGCTTCCAACATATGCAAGATGGAGATCTTGAATGAGAAAATAATAGAAGCAAACCCATCAAATGGTCCGATTACTCAATCTCCTCAATCCAAGGTTTTTCTTGTACCATCTCCTTTTTTTCCAAAACGGTTACCCGAATTTCATTACTTTCGCAACGAAATTACAAAGTTCGAACTTAAGTTCTTACCAACGCCTTACCGCTAGAGTTTATCCACCCCCCACCTAAACACACACAGGGAGCCTAGATGGGGGGGAAACGCGCCGGGCAGCCCAGAAGAGCTCCCTGTTGAAATAAATCTTAGACTAACAGGATCTTATCTTAGCCTAAACATGATCACTGACTTACTAAATGCGGAATCTGATCTTAGACACTAACCAGAGTCTGTAGATGCCATCTGATTCGCTGGATGTTGATGTAGATGAAGTAGATGATCTCAGTTCATCACCTGAGGACTTGATGCCCTCTGATGATGAACACGTGAGTTGACGAAGTGGCGGCGATCTTCTTGACGCCGCGGATTACCTGCACGCGATGAACGTGGGCGGTAGCCTTCCCAAACCCTCCAGCGCCTTAGTGATCGGTTTGGTGTTTCTCACGTGGAGAAGGAATAGATAGATGAGCCACCAAAGGGTGACTCCACTTATATAATCTTATTTGTGGGCGGGGGGCGAACCTAATAACTATTTTAGGATTGCCGCCGATCGAGGCAAGTCTTATGTGTTGAATAGATGACAAGGTGGACCAATTCTTTAACCACTACTTTAATCTCATCAGGTAGACTAATTCCTCAACCACTAATCTATTTTTGTCATCATCTCGGTATTAGCCGAGAGCATATCCATCATTCTCCCACTTGATCGAATGGCTAATACACATAAACAACTAATGTTTGTCTTATTCTTATGTTCACACTCAGCACTACAGCAAGACTAGACCAATGCGTCGTCAGCAGCAATAATAACCACCGGGACAGCATTACCCATAGTTCACTGTAATACCTCGATAGAATGCTTACTTATTTGGGAGTACATGGCCCTTATTATCAGGAATCAAAATAGAGACTACACTAAAACCCCAAAATGATTTGCGCGCTCATAATTGGGATAAGTGGAAAGTCTCAAACAATCAGATATGTGTGCTAGCATAAACTTAGTTCTTACTTTCTAAAACTTAATGATTTGATCCTGGGTTCTTTCTTTCACAACATTTAATCAATGTGCTTGGCATCAATAATTTGATCTGTTGTTAGTCGAAATAATACTGCAATTGATCTGTAGGCCTATAGCAGTATCTCAATGCTTAATTTGGGATAATATATCTTAAGCCACATGGCCTGTCATATTCAATCTCAAAACATGCCACTAATTTGAGCTCAACTTCAACTTAATACTAATTATATTTGGAGCTCACAATTAAGTTGGCTCTTTCTACAAGAGTAGGTATAACCTAAGTGTGCACATTCTTATACAAACTCAAGAGAATTGGCATTAAAATAATTCTTAATTCTTATAAGTGACATGATGATTCTTATGGTGCCTCATATATAACTTAAAATTCTGTAGCACCTTCCAGTGGACCTATTCTGGATTAAACTTACATTCTGCCAAGTATCCCAAATGCCAAGTCTAAACTAGTATTGACTTGAGCATTCATAAGGTTAATGACAACCGAAGCATATGGAACGTCTTCCGCTTCAACTGTTACTAACTTATTCTTAAAAATTGGGATGATTGAACTTTTTGCACTGTGCAAACACACTATGCCAATAGACAGGCGTGGCAATACTTATTCAAATTCTATCACTTATGCATTCATTCGATATGCTTTTTTTTTTTTTTGTGATAATCCTAATACTCATTTGGTCCTGTATTGGTGTATCTTAATAGCCAAAACTTAGAGGCTTCACCAAAACATAATAAAATTTAAAGGTGAGTAGAAAAGCTTATGTGACAATTGCCACGTATTAAATCAACTTCACCCATATTGAGTATTAGGACAATAAAATTTTCCACCTTTTTCTTATAAACATAATTGTCCACTTAATGAAATTCCAAACCATAGTAGGATTTAAGCTTTAGTTTAAATCTTGCAAACTCCCTTTGAAGCCACGCTTAAAAATTTGTAGACCCTCATAGCCTACTGGTATGACTTCATTAGGAAACTCAGTAACACCCACACTTTATACTTATGGACTCATTAAACTCATAGAATTGCTTAGTTTAGAATAACATATCTCCTCATAGTTTAATAACAATAGAGGTTTAATTATGTGCCTAATTATCAACTAATGTTGGTACATATAACTGTTGTGGCATGTACTAATTGAATCTTGAAAATCCACAACAGAAAATGTAGTAATGGAGGCATACTAATGACTTATGGCACAAACTGAGATACTTATGTCTTCTTGAGTCATTGGTACAGAAATCTTACTTTGTACCTCTCCAAAAATTTAATCCTCCTTTGTAAGCTCCCACTGATTTTTGCATTTTCTAGGAACACACTCATCTTATCTTAATTAGTGAAATAGCTATGACAGTAGAAAACGCAGTCCCTTGGACATTGCTCCCACTGATTTTTGTGTTCTCTAGGAAAGTAATCTGAGTGCCAAGTGGGAACAACTCAAACTACTTAGAGATCCCTTATCCTTAGCTTGACTGTACTTATGTCTTGTAAAGGTTTTGCCCACTAAAACTTTTACGCTCAAACATTCATCAATCAGCGTTGGCCAGAATGACAAACATAAGGCATATAAGTGTCCAACAACAAGCTCCATGAACTAGTCTAATCAGCGTTGGCCAGAATAAACTAGAACAAGAACTTGATGGACATGCAAACACTAATCAGCTTTGGCTAGAAATAGTGAAGACATACTTTAATTAGATACTAATGTTGGGCTCAGGGACAAATAAAGTATGATTTTATTTATTTATTTATATCAAGTCCCATGCTTTATATTTTTATTTGAATAGAGTATCTCTTTCCTGATGAGACATTCCATTCTCCCCTTCGAAATATGGCTTAATAATAGTGACACAATTTCGACAAGGTCTCATCATCTGACTAATGATTAACTTAAACATCATCTAAATTATTAACTTAAAAATAAAATATACATAAGGAAACTCATACCAATAATAATAAATCTCTTTGCCAATGAGATAAATCATCATGGAATAAATGTGAAGTATTCATAAACTCCAAATTCAAGAACATTTGTTCAAAATACAAGGAGTATCCCAAACTAAGATGACTTAAGCAACATTAAGGACTAAATTTAGAACTGATCTAAATGTGAAGCTCCAAGGCTTGACTTCATCTTTATTCCATCAGTGGCTCCTTAGACTTTGTTCCCCTTGTCTCCCCTTATTTCTTAGGTTTGGCAAGACCTGAGGAGAAAATTAAGATGTGCATCATTGCACCTTAGTTAATCCACCATATATTGGGGAAATATCTTAACTGAAACTTATGAGACAGCTTAAGTTACCTGTCTTTCGAAACCATTCTTACTTGGTAACATGCAAATTGCAGACTACTGGAACTTACCATTTTGAGCATGTTTGGTGTGGTTTTTCTGGCATAGAGCCCATAAGGCACTTTGCCATAAACTCATTAGACACATATAACCCAAGTGCCTTTAACTCTTAAGCCACATCAAATAAGCTCTTAATGTGGTTGCCCAGACCACTTATCCCATCATAACGTGAATTTATTAACTCACCATAAAGAAAAATCTTTCTAAAGTGTGCTCTTATGGAGTTGTAAAGCTCCTTAGCACTTAAGTTCCTATTGTTTTCATTACAAAGGAACCTCCTCATCATGTTAAGTGAGAGCGACCATTGTATGATCACTTTGGCAATCCAATCGGATTTTTGCCACTTTTCTAATTTTGGGATGTACTCCTTCATCCTCTCTGCATAATACACAGAAATAGGAGAAGGAGCACATGGTTTTTCCTCATAAAGCACATAATCAAGGTCCAGCTCCTTGAGAATGGCAAGCACCTGATTATTCCAAATAGGAAAATTAGTGCAACTTAGGGGTTCTATTTTACTTAAATAGTCTGCATAATTTACTGAAAAATTTGAAGCAAAATAATGTCTCAATTAGTAAGCTGTATATAAGATGTACTTAAAGCATGAAGTTAAAAGAACGTTGGTCAGTATTAACAACATACTTAAGGACTTTAGTTTGCATCACCGTTGGGCAGAAACAAAATAAAATCCATCTTAATAACTCATAATTAAATCAACGTTGGTCAGAAATTAATTATGAGTAATCTCCAATTAAACTTCTCGTTGGTTCCATTTAACTAGAGACCATCTCATTATACAGTGGTGGATACAATGAAAACTTCTAATTGAATGCAAATTCATGCAAAACTTAATCTTAGGGCGTCAACTAAAACATAAAATGCTCATACAAGCATTATATTTAATGCTGGAACTAATATTAAAATTCACATTTAGAGCTTGTTGAAATAGCGCATAAAAAAAAAATAATTGAGTAAATTGCACGATAGAAAAGTCTCTTAAATATTCTCAGCAACATATTCCCCAAAACATACTTAAATTAACTTAAAATATTACCAAAAAAAAAAGACACTTAAGCTTTTATACGAAATGGGAATATAAAGCATCACGAGGGCTTAACTTATACAAACTTGATAAAGCAATAATTAGGTTGCTGATAATAAATTTAAACTAAATATAATATAGAGCATTAAAACTCAACTAAAACTTTAACATAATGTTCTTAAATTAATTAGCCGAGAAAACTTATGTTCAAAAATAATCTTAGTTTGGCCTCTAGAGAACAATCTCGACGAAGGATCTAATTGTGGTCGAGTCGGTCAGCCAACTCTCCCCTTTAAAAACTGATGAAAGATCCACTTAGAAAATATCTATGTGGCTGTAAAACTCAACTATTAGATTTAACCGAAAATAATGGTAATTAACATTAATTAACTTAAACTTAATTGAAACTGAAAACACATAATGTGCGCTGAGAACTTATATTATTGAATTTGATTAGAAACTCAATTGTGGCCTTTTAAAATAAACTGATTGCCAATTTGGAGGCCTTTGCCCCGCACCGTAGCTGGGGCTTGCCAGAGGCCTGAGCGGCTCTGGAAATCACTTGGCATCACGTAAAAGCCCAGCATTGGCCCAGCCATTCAAAAACCCTAATGGGAAATAGATCTTAGCTTTTGAAATAAATCCAATGGCCAAGATGATTTCAAGCTCATGTACACGGAAGAAAAACCGTAAGGCCAAGGCCAACTCACTCTCTTTCCATTCTTACAGCCGTCAGGACACAACCAGAGAGGAAATGAGATTTAGAGGACGAGAGCAGCACGGCACGGCGCGGAGGGCACCGGCCGGCTGGCTAGCAGGCGCTCGCGTGCGGCATGGCCGGCGCGCGGCTCCTCCTAGCTGCCCCGCCGGGTGCAGCAGCTCCACAGCGACGGCCTTTCTCACGGCACAGCGATGGCGATGGCCCGCTGCTGGTCTTGGGCGCAGCGGTGAAAGTCTGTGAGCCCTGAACGCCGGAGGCGGCGGCGCCCTTCCGGGCACGCGCGCTGCTTGCGGCAGCCCTGAGGCCCATGGTGCGCGCGGCGACTCGGCCTGATGCCGAGTACGAGCCGGGCAAGGTGCGTAGCAGCCCTGAGGTGCCAGGCGACGGCGACCCGGCCAAAAGCCGGATACGAGCCACGCACGGTCACTCCAGGGTGCGTCCTTCTTTTGGTGGCGATCCGAACGCGATTAGGGTACGAACCACATAGGCCACAAGGCAGCGGCGACCTGGACTAAATCCAGATACGAACCACAGAGTGAGCCCCTGATCTGATCTCAATCTTAGGGAGTTCCTGATTTTGGGGATTTTGGGACTTTGCGCGGGTTTTTCCCAATCACCTCCTTCTTAATGCTTAATTTGTCATCGAATCACGGAAAAAATTACTAATTTCTGAGATTGACATAAACCGAAAGTAATTACAATTAACAGCGATTAACCGGAAAACCCTAACCAAGAACTTAGTCTAATCATAAATATAAATCAGATCTGATTAAAGTCTAACATCATTACTGATATCTTAAAACAAATCTAATTCGACACTTAGATAACGTAGACATGCATCATTTAAACACCAGAGGCTAACTGTGCATGTAGCAGATCAGATTAATCTTAATAAAACGGATTTGCATCTAATCTGACTTAGCTGAAAATTAATCCTGACAGAGGCATAAAACAGAAACAGAACTGATTCTGGCCTAACCGTGCATGTAGCAGATCAGATTAATCTTAATAAAACGGATTTGCATCTAATCTGACTTAGCTGAAAATTAATCCTGACAGAGGCATAAAACAGAAACAGAACTGATTCTGGCCTAGGATCACGTTAGGTCTAAGCAGGCTCGTGATACCGATTGTTGAAATAAATCTTAGACTAACAGGATCTTATCTTAGCCTAAACATGATCACTGACTTACTAAATGCGGAATCTGATCTTAGACACTAACCAGAGTCTGTAGATGCCATCTGATTCGCTGGATGTCGATGTAGATGAAGTAGATGATCTCAGTTCATCACCTGAGGACTTGATGCCCTCTGATGATGAACACGTGAGTTGACGAAGTGGCGGCGATCTTCTTGACGCCGCGGATTACCTGCACGCGATGAACGTGGGCGGTAGCCTTCCCAAACCCTCCAGCGCCTTAGTGATCGGTTTGGTGTTTCTCACGTGGAGAAGGAATAGATAGATGAGCCACCAAAGGGTGACTCCACTTATATAATGCGCTGTGGGCCGGGGGGCCGAACCCTAATAACTATTTTAGGATTGCCGCCGATCGAGGCAAGTCTTATGTGTTGAATAGATGACAAGGTGGACCAATTCTTTAACCACTACTTTAATCTCATCAGGTAGACTAATTCCTCAACCACTAATCTATTTTTGTCATCATCTCGGTATTAGCCGAGAGCATATCCATCACTCCCACACCAAAGCGGCAGTTAAACTCTTCACTACACTTGAAGAGATACAGGCAACCCAACGATTGACAAGCTAAAAGGAACTATAAGACAGTTATCCTAGTCCATTTCTTGTAGTCGCCGCTCAGATTACTCCACCTCTGTAACACCCCAAATTTTGGCTCTTTTGAAATAGTTTTAAATTGACTTAAATGTGAATTTTTGTGTTCATGAAATGTAGGAAAATTAATATTTTTCATTAAATTATAATTTATCATAGGCTTAGGAACATGGTTGGAGCATTCATGCTGGTGCATTGATTTATTTTGTGATGGTTGGTTTTTGTTGAAAGTTGAAAAGGATTTTAAATTCTCTTAAAAAGCTCTTTTGAAAAGCAAATCAAATTAAAGAAAAAGGAATTCCTTTTTCCTCCTTTCTTTCTCCAATCTGACCGTGTGGCCCATTTCTTTTTCTGTTGGCCCGCTCATTCCATTGCTCCGCTCTGGCCCAGCAACCAGCTTAGGAGCAGCTGCAACGCCGCCTTCTCCTCTTTGTGTCGCTGGAACCCCATTGACCAGCGTCACCGTCTCCTCTTGATCGAGTTCGACTCGAGCCTGTGCACCCAGGCCGTATCCAATTCCACGAACCCCCGGAATCCCTTCTCTCGTTGGAAACAGCCTGAAACCCATACCTATCTCTCTGTTTCGCTGCCAGACCGGACCAAGTGTCAGCCATGTTCCTTCTTTCCATCTCTAGAACATCTTGGGCCTATATAAGCTATATGTGCCGCACGCCATATAATCCTGTTCTGATTTCCTTTCCCTGGAAGTTACGTGTCCAGCTCCTATATATAGATCGACCCAGAAGCAACGCTGCGTTGTTTTGTTCAAACCCTAGCTGCGCCGCCTCTGCTCGAGTTCGCAGCACCACCGTGGAACCCTAGCCACCACTGCCAATTTTCGTCGCCTCTCTGCATGCATCCGTAAGACATCTACTGAGCTTCGTGTTGCCCCCTCTCGATGCCCAAGACTGTTTACTCTCCGCTTCCTGATTGATTTTGCTCACGGCAAGCCACCGTACCTTGCAGGTTCAAGTCCTCCTCCTCTTCGAGTTGTCCGCTCGCCTCAGTCCGTTCCGTTCTCTCTGATCGACCTTGGTGAGTTCGCATTGAGTTCCATGTAGTCGGCAATGGAGCCACTGTTTCCGGCCGGCCGTTCAATCTGCTATGTGCTCCCGCTTTCCGCGTCATCGATCGAAGTACCAGCCATGCGCTCATGCACCGTGCGTGCGCTGCATCTAACTCCTAGCTGTTACGAATCCTGGCTTGATGACATCACGTGTTCCTTTAGAAAAACAAATCCACAAATACACAAATACCACGTGATGACATCAGCAGTACGTCCATCTGTGCTGTTTCTTGCTCCTGCCAAGTTGCTTTAGACTCGTAACCACGTGATCTACAGCTTAGTAGGATATATATAGTTTAACCAGTTCTATTCTTTCAAATAAAATGATAATTTGATCAATCTAAATGCAACTAGATTTTCCAATTAAAATCAAATTAGCTTTTGCACTTCGATCTTTCTAAGTAAAATAATATTAGGTCTACCTTTGTTTTTCAAATCAAATATAAAATTGATTTAGCTCAATTTAGATGTTTCTCTAAAATATCTTATACATGTTTTTATGTAATTAAAATAAATAAGCTCATAATTTTCTTTTTAAAGCAAATCTTTCGACAATCGTCTCTTTTTCGTCGATGCTCCGGTTAGAGTGCTTTTCGCGTTCGTGTGATTTAGCGACGTGTAGAACCGTTTTATAAGCTTTTCAAATTGATTTTTCATTGATTGGTGTACTGTTCTAATTTAGTTCTATTGTTTGCTTCATGTATGATTGTCGGATGCTTGTGTGGTGCTTTGTGACTACGTACGTTCAGTCGGTGAGCCTTGCTTGGTGATCTAGAAGAAGGAGATCGAAAAGAAGTTCTTGAAAGATTGGACTTGAAGAAAGGATCTGAATTTGAGGCAAGTATAGCTTGGGATCATCCTTGATGTCCTATTCACCTTAATTAATAATTCATGATGCATGTGTCCTCCTTGTTTGCCATTAAGGACTTAACTAGTCTTGAATACTTGATCCTTGTCTCCTATGGGTTATGCATTGGGTAGTAATTTGCTAGCGCTCAACCAACAAATCTTTATTTATTGCTTTATGGATTAAATCATGATATGAGTAGTTGTTGATGCCATGGTACATAGGGTGAAAGAGCTTGAAGCTCTTAGCTCTCCATAAGGACTTATTCATTCGTGATCATCCGGGATATACAGTACAGCTATGGGGGTTACATGGCTCTGGCTCTAGTCGTTCAGGGGATAGTGTTTACTTGTGTCGGTGGTTACCGAAACGGAAGAGAATGGGTTGTAGCCCTATCGCTATCCGGCATATTTAGATAACCCCTTTGAAAGGCTTTATGTGGGTTTTCAGTGTTGTGGAGGTTCTAGAGCCCATGCAGTGGAAATTCATGACCCGTAGTGAAAGTGTACACCTCTAGAGAGTTAATTAAACCGACATGTCAGCCGTGTTCGCGGTCATGAACGGCCTTGGAGACATTAATGAATAGAATCCCATGCTTATTATGTTGTTGATATTAAATTGATGTTTATATCTGTTCACACTTGTGATTAATGGGATAATGGGATTCCTTTATGCTTAAGCTTAAAACTTGACCTACACTAAAAGCAACCGCAGTTAAGACAGTGTCAGCTTCTAAGCCTCATAACCCCTGGCTATGCTTGCGGAGTTCGACATGGACTCACCCTTGCTATTTCACCCCACCTCAGGAGGAAGTTAGGCTTGTGATCAACCAGTCAATCGGTCCCTGTGGAGTCTACACCAGAAGATCAGAGTGTCTTTCCGCTGTCTGCTAGCTGAGGTTATTTGCTTTTATATTATGTTTGTTATATTTTAAGCATTGTGAATTGATACTACTACTTATTTGTAAACTATATGTGAGATTTGACTTCCAGGGCTCACATATGGCTTCATCTGGTTTTGTTCTTTTTGTTCTTAAAACCGGGTGTTACAACCTCCTGCATACGGCACCAACTGCTTCTCCTGGGCTCGTCCTGCTTCATTCTGCTTGTGGAACGTCATAGCCGCCGTCTTGATCATTTTAGCACCAGCAATCACTTGTACCTTTAGATCTTCGGATAGTAAACCTGCCCAATATGTAATAAGAGCACACATTAAGCAAACAATCTCCGTAGGGGATTGAACACGTTTTTTCTCGAAGCAGATCAGGTTCCGTGTTTTCCAAATTGCCCAGCACACCGCTGCAAGTCCGAACATATGCATATTAGTTGCCTTTGGCAAAATGCAGTGCACCCATGGCCAATATTGTTCCCAGCTAGCTGGTCTAAGCTGAATCCCAAAAGAAAAAGCAATCAAACTCCAAATATATTTAGCCGATGGACATTCGAAAAAAATGTGATCCACACTCTCTTTCTCAGCACAGAAGGAACACAAAGGTGAACCCTTCCATTTGCGCTTCAACAGATTGTCCTTTGTTAGAATTACTTTTTGATCAACTAGCCACATGAAGATCTTAATTTTCAGTGGAATTTTGGATTTCCACAGGCCTTTATATTTTTTCCCCCATTCCTGTCTGCTCAATAGTTTATATATTGACTTTACCGAAAAATTTCCAGATTTTTCTAAGTCCCATTTGGGCCTGTCTTTTGGGATGACAAGCCACATCTAAAGACTATATCTTGCAATCTTCTTAATTGATTCTGAAGATCCTCATAAAGCCATCTTCTAAAAGTTAGCCTCCAATTTTTCAATTTTAACTCTGCTACCGAGCACTCTTTTTCATTACTGATAGCATACAAGTCAGGGAATTTGTCGGCCAAAGACACCTGACCACACCATTTATCCAGCCAGAAACTGGTATTTCTCCCATTTCCTACAATCATGGATCTACCCTTGAGATAATAATCTCTGACTTTCAACAGATCATTCCACACAGGGGAATTCTTTGGATTGTGTTTCAGATTACTCATAATTCCCTTCTTCATGTACTTTTTGCTAATGATCTCATTCCATATACCATTGCCATTCTCCACCTTCCACCACCATTTACACAAAAGACTCATATTCATCCTTCTCAATTCCTTGATCCCCAGGCCCCCTTTGCTTTTGGCCTTAGTGATTATATCCCACTTAATAAGGTGGTATTTTCTTTTTAGATTTCCTCCCTGCCAAAAGAATCTCCTTCTGGCAGTATCAATTTTGTTCAGCACTGTCACAGGCAGCCAGAACATAGACATTGCATAAATTGGCAAGTTGTTGAGGCAGGCATTTATCAGGGTTAGTCTCCCTCCAAAGGATAAGGAGCTACCTTTCCAGCCCTCTAACCTTTTCAAAACTTTTTCGTAAATAGGAAGCCAATCAACTATATGTAATCTGGATCCAGATACTGGTACCCCAAGATACTTGATAGGCCATTCCCCTATGGCACAATTAAACATGTTTGAATAAAACACATTTTTCTCATCATCATGTCTAATCATCATTACCTCACTTTTTGAGAAATTGATTTTTAACCCAGACATGTTTTCATACAGATATAAAAAGAGTTTCAAATGACTTGCTTGCTCTATATCATCTTGAAGACACAAAATAGTGTCATCAGCATATTGAAGCACAACAACCCCATTTTCCACAAATTCAGGCACCAGACCCCTGAGGATCTTGTTTTTTTTGAGCCATTGTAATCATCTTAGCCAGTGAATCAGCTGCTATGTTGAACAGAAAGGGGGACAAGGGGTCCCCTTGTCTTACCCCCCTTCTTGATTTGAAATAACTTCCCACTGTGTTGTTGACCTTTACACTAACAGTCCCAGTACTCATCACAGCTTGTATCCACTCACACCATCTATCTCCAAAACCTCTATTTTTTAAGCAGGATAACAAAAAACTCCAATTGATTTTATCATATGCCTTTTCGAAGTCTAGTTTAAGGACTAGACCATCTTTCTTTTTTATTTTGGTGTCATGCAGAACTTCATGAAGAACCAAGATACCATCCATAATATTTCTATTCTTAATAAAACCAGATTGACATCTGCTGATAATCCTGTCCATAACATTTTCCATTCTCAAGGTTAATGCTTTGGTGAAAATCTTATACACCACATTAAGTAGGCAAATAGGTCTATATTGCTTAATATTATTTGCCTCTTTAACCTTGGGTAGTAAAGAGATAACCCCATAATTGAACCTTGCAATGTCCAACTTGTTACTGTGGAAGTCATCAAAAAGTACTATAAGGTCACTTTTTATGAAATCCCAGCAAAATTGATAGAATTCTATGGGAAAATGATCTGGTCCAGGGGCAGTATTCTTTTCCATTGAAAAAATCACCCTCTTCACCTCCTCCTCACTGAACTTTCTTTCTAACTCCTCATTCTCCTGCATATTGACTCTTTCACTGTCATCCCAGGAACTAGGATCAATTTCAAAGTCAGCTTGATCAGGAGGACCAAACAGCTCTTTATAGAAGTCAGTAGCATGCTTCACAAGTGCCTCATCTCCTTCTATAGTCTGATCATTATGGTTTAGAGAGAAGATAGTGTTTTTCCTCTTTTTTCCATTAGCTACTCTGTGGAAAAAGGCTGTATTGCAGTCCCCCTCTAACAACCATTTGCTATTGGATCTTTGATGCCAATATAGCTCTTCTTCTTCAAGGAGTCTCATTAACTCACCTTGAATGAATGTCTTTCTACTTAGTTGTTCCTGATTTAAACATTTTTCTTCTTCAACTTGTTCTAGCACTTCCAACTCTTTTTTTAGAATATTTTTATACTTTCTGTCATGGCCTCTAAGACTTTGCCCCCACCCTTTCAGAAACTTTTTCACCCTATCCATCTTGATACACCACTTATCTATATTAGACTTTGCTTTAACTTCTTTTTCCCAAATTTCTTTAACCTTGGTTTCAAACTCTGGATGCTTGAGCCAAGTATTTTCAAAACAAAAAGGCCTAGACCCTATGTTTTGCTCCAGATCAGTTCTCACAATCAAAGGATTATGGTCTGACATGTATCTTGGGATCATCCTGACATTACACAAGGGGAATTCAGTCTCCCAAGCACTAGATATTAGAATCCTATCTAGCTTTTCCATGGTGGGATCGACCCTGTTGTTGCTCCAAGTAAATTTCCCCCCAGCTAAATGTAGTTCTCTCAGCTCATAGGAGTTGATAATAAGATTGAAAACTGGAGAGAAATTATTTTCTGTAAACGGTTTGTTCTTATCAGAGCTGAATCTTAGTATATTAAAATCACCCCCCATTAACAAAGGGTATTTGGCTTTGAAGCAAAATCTGGATAGTTCAGAGAGGAAGCTATCCTTCATTTCTTCCTGAGCAGGTCCATATACATTCCCTAAAGACCAATGTTTTTTCAGTTTTTTATCATACACATTGGCTATTATCATGTAATCCCCACATTCATAGTTATCAATATCAAATATGTCTTTCTTAATACCACTTAGCATTCCCCCTGATTTACCATTAGAAGGAGTCCAAATCCATTTGAACTCATTGCTGTTATCAAATTTTCTGAAAAATTTGTCAGTATAGGACTGTTTCATGGTTTCCTGCAACCCAATGAAATCAGTCTTGTGATCCCAAATTAGTTCCTTGATAAAAGTACTCAGCCCTTTCTTAGACACCCCTCTACAATTCCAGATGATGCCTATCATTGGGAAACCTTGATTTTTGTTTTTCTATTCCTGAGAAAGATTCCAGGGCTAACCACGGAATCCTCTCCCTCTCCTTCAATCTGGTCCACCACAGGGGACTTTCTAAATGCCAGAGTCTTCCTTCTCTTTTTCTTTTTAGCAGACTTGCTTTTTTTAGCACTAGTTACTCTGATATAGGATTCCCCACAGGAATCATCAGAATCCCACCCAAGGACATTATGATCCTCAATAATGTCATCTTCTATCTCAGCTTTCTTATTGTTGTCCTTATCCTCATTCAATTCAGCAGAAATATGCTCATTTAATTTCATCCTTGCCGGCTTCTGTTTCTCCCTCACGCATGGCTCTCCTCCTGTCGTCTGGCTTCTTCTCCTCCCTCCAAAATCCCAACCAAACCTAACCGGCGGCGGCGTGTATTCCTTCCGGCGTGCGCGGGGCGGGGGGCTCGGGCGCGGGCGCGTCGAAGGGCGCCGTCTAGAAGGGCCACGGCTGGGCGTCTTTGGCGGCCGGACGCCGCGCTGGGCTGACCGCGGGCGGCGGGGCCGCGGCAGCTGCAGGCGCGACTAGGCGCTGCGACCAAGCGTGAATCAATTTGTAAGATAATTTGGTCAATTGGCTTTCTATTTGAATGTAGTATTATTGATTGCAATTTGTGAATGTTTTGTGTTGGGCAAGTGAGCATTACTTTACTTGTGTGAAGCACGGGCAACAAGCCACCCCCGTGCACGCGGCTCGGTCTTTGTGGTGTGGTCGCCGATCCGATCCGGATGGCCCGTGGGTTGTGGTTCCTCTCCCGCGCGGTGGGTAGGTGCGGCCGTTGCTTGTCCGGGGCGGACGAGGAGTTTCTCGCCTCCGCACGAGAGCCGCTCCATGTCTGCGTCGTTGGCGGTGGTCCCGCCGGGTTCTACACCGCCGGCGGGGTAGGGGATTTCACGACTCGTGGTCTGTTCTTAACTTCTTATGTTATTGATCTCATCGTTGTTACTCTGAAGGCCTATGCTCATGCATCCTTGAGGAGTATTTGCTTCTTAGTAGATTGATTGATGATTCCTTCAATATTTAGCCATGCTTGTTATCAACAAGTGTCTTGTCATTCTTGATTCCAATAAAGATAGAGTGTGTGATGCGTATCAGCAAGGCAAAAGTCATCAATTGCCTTACCCTAAGTCGTCTAGTGTGTCAAATGTCCTTTTGGTCTTATCTTTTTGGATGTGTGGGGTCCTACCCCAAGTTCTATTGGGCGTCACAATTACTATATCAACTTCATCGATGATTATAGTAAATTTACTTGGCTTTATTTAATTCGTCGTAAATCTAAAGTATTCTAGTGCTTCCACATTTTCCAAAGCCTTGTAGAACAACAATTTGGTCATAAATTCTGTGTTGTCTAGAAAGATTGGGGAGGGGAATATCAGGCGCTAAATTCCTTCTTCACTCACATTGGCATTATACATCATGTCAAGGCTACGTCTCCATGCTGCCAGGAGAGACCGACACCGTGTACGACGAGCTGGCCAAACCTGCCATGACCTTGGCATCATATTTCGAAGAAGAGGTCGTCCCCCCTCCTGTGGACCTGTAAAAATTTTGGTCGGGCGAGATGCCCATGTTAAACTTTGATAGCTTTAGGATATCTACCATCAACGACACACAGGGCCGATGCGCGCGCTGATGAACTTTGGGGAGAGTGGCTCTCCCCCCGTCAGCTCAGCTAGCGTGGTGGCGAAGACAAAATACAAGTGGTGGAGCTGATCTTGGGACGGTTGAGGTCCCATGATGGCGTCTAGCTCACACTCCAGCCTAGGACAGTTAAAGGCATAGGGCTCGTCGATATAGTAGTCGAGGCCTCCTCATCGTGAAGCTTGAGATCAGCCATCGACCTGGTCACAGCCTCGACGTCAAGTGAGCCCAGTGTCCCCTTGGTGGCGGGAGGAGCGTGCTGCCCCTCTGCCTTGGTAGAGGCATTCTCGGTGGGAGGGTTGAGCAATGTGAGCTCATACCCTATTCCTGAGCACATGAAGTCCTGGTTCCCGAATTGGAGGTGGGAACCGGGAGCGAAGTGAACGCGACGATGCATAGCCATCGAAGCTTGATGAAGCGAAGCATGACGCGCTAGGCCCTTACCTGATGCCCCAACTATCGGTGTGTTGGAACTGGGGGTACCAAACGCACTGGACAAGTAATCGGATCGTGCGCATCAGGATCTTCTAGCTATGATGGTGTACAAGATAAAGACAAACTAGTTTGGGTAAAACGTCCCTATGTCCAATGATGTTGCTGCTGCTTGAGTAATCTTGCACTGAAATGGTGCTTGTAGTAGGGGTTACAAGATGTTCGGGAGAGGGACGAATCCGAAGTCTCTTAGGATCGATTGAGGCTTGATGCCAATATCGGGTGGTGGACGAGCTATGTTGCCCATATAGAGATGAAGAGAGGATGAGTCGAATGAGGGTGTAGCCGAGAGGATAGCGATTGAGTTGCCTAAGTCTAGGGCTAGACTCTCCCTTTTATAGAGGAAGGGAGGAGTTGGCTTACATTGACCAGCTAGGCTATCGGATAAAGAAAGAGAAAACAAAAAAGAGAAGGAAGAGAAGAAGGTTGTGTAGGATCGTCGTGGTTGCTCACGACTGCTTTGATGGAGAACAGTTATCACCATAGAGGGGTGATCGTTGAGTGAGGGTTCCTTACTTTCAAAGTTTTATGTGAAAATTGGTGATCGTCGGATGCCTGGATTCGTGGGTTAGGTAGCACAGTCTCCTATACATCAGGTGTTGTGGAGCATGGTAGATAGTCCTGTCGACCTAGGAAATGGGATGGGTGGCATCATCATTGCCCTTTGTTTAACCCACCGAGGACCGAAGTGGGCAACTTAGGATGGCCATCCTTTGCCTTGCTCTAGAAGAGCGCTAGGTCAGGGATGTCCTGACCAGGGATGTACTGCCCTGCATTTGGGCTACGCTGAGCCCTAGCGCTCGTGTTCAGGGCAAGCAGAGCTCAGGAGCTCGCGTTCGAATCACGCAGGGCCTAGATGGTTGCGTTCTGGACACACATGATCTAGGTGGGCATGTCTTCCGTGAAGGGAGGACAGCTGTGACAAGTCCCCAGACTCAGCAAAATCGACTGATGGTGCATAGGGTGAAGGTGCACCCTTGGGCAAGCTGAAAGAGTGCCTGAGGGCTCCTTAGTGTAGGGAAACAGTGTTCTCCCGAGGCCCTTTGAGGGCTCAGGTGAACTTCTTCGTTGGTCTGTACTCAAGGCCTTTGTGGGCCCTTGTGAGGGGATAAACGCTAGATGGGTCGAGCCTATTGTCCGATACTTGAGTCATTCTAGGGCCTTAGCGGCCATACACGCTCTAGTCGGCCTTGACTGGGTATCCTATTTCTATATACTCAACACATAGTGATCGGCGTCGGAGCCAGTGCTGCAGTAGTAGTTGGGGCTAGTGTTGATGGGATCAACACGACCAACAAGAGATCGGGGTCCTCCTCTCTCCCGCTGGCATCGACAATGCAGATCACCATGCCAACTTGGACGGCAAGGACTATAACAGAGGTCGAGGAGGCAAGTTTGGTGAAGGAAACCATCTCAGTTGACGTAGATCTGAGCGCACACCCCTACCTAGCGCTAAGGATGGCAACGGGTCAGGTTCGGATCAGGTGGAGTCTCTGTGCACTTGAAACTAGAACCCAAAATCGAGATTCAAACCCAAAACCATTTCAGGTGGAAATCCATGAAATCCATCACCAAAAGCAAACCTGTGGATATATATGCACATATTGACATGTATAAAAAAGAGACAAGAAATAATAATATTTTCATGAGTTGACTTTGAATAAATTTAATAATCTAAGTAAACAAGTTATTATTAACATATTATAAACATGAGTTTTAATTCCAAATAATTTATTTTGGATATCCATTGGATATCCATGGGTGGAAAACTAAACCTGAAATCAAACCTGAAACCAAACCTAAAATTCATCACCAAACCCGAACCCGCGGGACCCGAAACCCATAGATATCCACTCCGTTCCCGATTAGCTGCCATCCTTACCTAGCGCGCCAACTGTCGACTAAATGTGCTTGGCAGTCCATCGAGGGGAGACCCGCGATGGTAGACTTGTCAAGGGGTGCATGAGACCAAGTCTAAGAAGGCGGTAGAGACAAAAGAGTTAGACAAGTTCAGCCGTCGGGATAACATAAAACCTGTGTCCTTTGAGTCTTCTTCTGTATTGACTATCATATGAGATGAGGTGAAAAATGAGGAAGTTCGCTACCCGCCTTATATAGACGGGGTAGGATTGCAGATACGATCTCCCAAGGTATGAAAATGTACGATCTATTACAAATTACACGGGATTGGAGCCTATCTTATCAAATCATCGTCTTTAGGTTATCCTTCGGATGTCATGTGGTATGCGGCGGATGATGCCTTGACCTACACTCCATCTTGTCATGGGCCAAGATACCCCTAAGGTCGTGAAAAAAGTAGCATGTCGTGGGTATCCGGGGTCATATCCCCCCACAGTCATAAAATTTTAACATGAATAACTATTTATGACAATGACACATTTTGTGTAACATAAAATTACCTGGTTTCATGCAACCGAAGGAGAAGGAAGAGGCCACGCTGGCTACGTGCATCGTATCCCGGGGCCTATGTGGCCTTGGTGGGCCATGGTCACTGGGCCTTGGCTCTTGGCTCATGGGAGGATAGAGAGGTTGTGTTAAATGTGACCTAAATTGACAACTATGAGAGAGATTAACGTGGATCGGTGGACGTTCACTCTAGAAATTAATTCTTTTGAGGACAAACTTTTGGGTTATAAATTAATTCTTTCATGGACAAGGGAGTATATAATAAGTGTGTTCAATGTATATTACAAGAAATGGTGCTTTATGTGATGTTTTTGGTGACATTCACTGGAATCATCAAAGAATTATACTATCTATGACAATTCATTCGAAGGGTGATACATCTGTGACGGCTATGCTAGTTTTTGTCATAGTTGGACATCAAAGAGTAGTATGGCAACTC
Organism: Hyparrhenia diplandra; assembly: GCA_015847255.1. Classification (NCBI taxonomy): domain Eukaryota; kingdom Viridiplantae; phylum Streptophyta; class Magnoliopsida; order Poales; family Poaceae; genus Hyparrhenia; species Hyparrhenia diplandra. Next base: position 72,315 of record JADLZK010002397.1, read on the forward strand.
ATTTGTAAATCTATGACAAACATTTAATTTTCTCACAGATAAACCATCCAACATGGGTGATACATCTATGACGGCTATTTTAGTTTTCGTCATTGTTGGACATCTTAAATTTCGTGCCTGCATGGACATGTCGAATATTAAAAAAATAGGAAAGATGGGACCCACCACATCGCCTAGGTCGTTGAACGTGAATAGAGAGGATAGGATCCACCTATCGGTCTAAACTAAAATGTGCAAAATACATTGCCATTTACAAGAATTGAACTTGGACTTTTTGAGAAGAAGGCAACCGCATCTACCACTAGACTACCACTTTGATGTTGTGTATTACCCATGATGGCTCTAATTGGTCCACCAAATCTATGACGCGAGATACATGACAGATTTCTTGACCGTCATGGTAAGTTAACCGTGATGCAATTTCGAGTATCTGTAACCAAATCATCTGTCATGGAAAGCACCGTTTTTTGTAGTGATAAATTATAAATCATGGTAGCGTGCGATAAATTGATTAAACTTAGACAAAAATAGCGCACACACTTATTACACATTTCGACCATCCTCCATGAATAGCGCAGTGATGCCCAAATGATGAAGACTTAAATGAGTTACTTACATATCCACGCACTCCTAGCCTTAAATAATTATCTGCAGCTAGTATATAGCGTGCTCCTCTCCATGGCATCCAAACTGTTTGATGATCTCGCTCTAGACAAGATCTCACGTACAAAACACACAAGTTATATACTCTTTGCATATGCATCCCTCTAGCTATGCCCGTGCTGGCATGCACATATATCATACGCAAAGCATCAAGAGGAGCCAGCCTTGAAACACTCTTTTTCCACCAGGATGGCTGCTCCTGATGTTATGCATGCAGCCCATGTCATGCATGCCTCGTGATACACATACACACACAGCATCGTCCTCCATGGTCTACCCACCGAACCCCATGCCGAAAGCCGGCGCAGCTGCCGCCCAGTAGTCTCCGGGGCCAGCGACCACGTCCACACCCACGTCCAGCGTGCAGCTCACCGGGACGAGGCACAGGCCCCTGCTTCTCAGATCCTTCTTCGCTTCATCACAGCTTTCATCCTGCTGGCCACAATTAATTTCCAATGAATACATAACCAAGATATATATGTTACCAAAGAATATACTATGCATATATTTGAAAATAAACCATGCATCTATCTATTCCTTTTTATTTTACATGAAAAGTGAATGAGAGAGAGATCAAATTGAAGGAGCTGTGAATTGATTTGTATATGATCTAGTAGTAGTTGTAGTACCTGCTCATGATCAGGCAGTCCTCGTTTCTTTATTGCACTGTCATGCAGGAGCTGCACGTATGGGCCAGCGATAAAATCATATAGATACGTACATTAGTGGGAGGCCAAAGACAGTTTTGCAATGATAACTAAAGATGATGTAAAGCTAGCAAGGGACAAGTACTGGCCCATGATTAACTTTCCTTGATGCTTTTTCTGTATACATGCATGTGTACCAATCAAAGCAAGGCTTTTGACAAACTAAAGGCTCCTTTTTTCAAACAAAAGTGTCTTTGTGCTTTACTTATTAAACCGATCGATCGATCGATCGTAGATCAGATGCGTGGGTATAGATCCCATGCATAAAAAAACAGCATATATGTAAAAATTACTGAGACTATAATCGAGTAGATAATGATACCTGGCCAGGGTCTTCTGGAAATATGCTGTGCCTACTTTCTCCGTGCACCTAAAACAAAATGAAGGGTGATCAAAGCGAATCAGACACCTTTTTACCGGTATATATAGACGTACATAATATAAATTGGTTCGTCAGGCATAAAGTGTTGCTGTCAATACTTTTATCGAAAGATCTCACAAAGATACGATGCTTTGAGAAAATCATACGCTTATGAATTTTCTATTGTGTACTGCCTTAGTTAATCTTGTCATTGGAAGTTTTATACTTCTCTGGAGCAGAGTGCATTCTCAGTAGTGCATGTGCGAATCCTTTGTTCAGAAGAATAAACAGTTGTGTCATAAAAAGGCAGATTAGTTTAAAAAGCTGTGAACACATGATGCTGACTTATTAAGCCCAAATATGATCAGGACACACGCAAAAATATGTATCCTAGCTTCCAAGAACAAACAACAAGAGTATGTGAAACTGTACCACTTGTGATCTGATCATCTGAAAAAGGAAAATTAATGCACCAGATGGTACAGCATGTACACGCCAATCACTACTGTGTGTGTTGTGTCAATAGCATTTGTTTCCTCTGGCAATCACATCTACGTACAGTTGACGAGGTGCGCGCGGTTCTCACCAAATGGTCAGATATTGCTTCTCGAAAAAATGGATCGCTGATCAGTTCTACTGATGAAGTTAGCTTTTTTTTTCTATGTTCTTAGATATAGACTATATCTCGATACATAGTAAAAGCAATGTATCTAAACAAACCAAAATGTCTTTTAATTTGAAACGGAGGAAGTATATTACAAAAAAAATGTTGGAGTAGCGTCAGATGTTTTTTTATGATATGTTAAGGTTGCAAAAAGTATTCCATTTGTTTCTCATCTAAACGACTTTACTATAATTTTATATATACATTTTAGTTTGCATAATAATCATATGCTTCCTCCTGAAATATAATTAAACAATCTCAACATTTTAGCGATCCAAAAATCAATTTAAAATAATATTGGCTTATTATTCAATGTTCCTTATTCTTCACATATATTTGCTCTACTTAATTTATTATTTTTGTGTGATACTCAATCAGTTACTTGTAATATTTTTGTATTGCCTCTCATGTATATTATAATTTTCCATTATTATATACTATATACTATATAGTATGACCATTAATGAATAATAAATAAAATCCTACCAACTAAGATTAAGTTCAACTAATGTTATTCTTTCATTTGGAAATTTAAAATAATATATGGTTAGATGTAGTGTAACACACGTACACGCGTGTCAAAAGAGTAAAATAATTTGTGCATTCTTAATTATTTCATATATAATTCTCGTAGGATGGATGGAGTTTCCCTACATGCATGTCCAGCTGCTCAATTTAATTAGAACGGAGCACTAGTCCATTTCAATCTATCTGACCTGTTATGGGGAAAATTAATTAAAGGGTGGGTGGGGTGGTCAGTTAATTATAATACAGTGTAATCGGCAAAACTTATAGTACATGTTGTGCCTACAATGCAATGCAAGCTTTATAAAAAAAAATATGCGATGCAAGCACTTTTGTTGGTTAAGCACCAACCTATAACTAAAGTAGTGTAAGCCTAACAATACACTGAGAAGGGAATGAGAAATGGCGAAGCCGAATTAAGGGCACGAGAATACAAATTATCTCATGTGTAGATTAGGGTGCCATGCATGATCCATGTAGAAAACGCAGGCACACCGTACGTATATATAGTCGTATTATATTATTTATAGATATAGTTTGTGCAGAGACTTTATTTTTAACTAATTTCTTTCTACCGGAAGATAAATCCCGTACTAGTACTTAACTAGCGTCAATCTCCTGTTGACCCAGTCATCACCTGAGAGGAAGAGAGAGAGAGAGAAACAGAGATGCTGTGAGAGAGAGAGAGAGAGAGAGAGAGAGATGTGCTGGAACGTGATGTGCGCATGAAGGCCCCTGCAGATACGATGATGATGAGAGCAGGAGCAGCCGAGCTGCAGCAGGCAGAGCATTCACCGAGATGGCCGGCCGGCAGGCAGGTGGGGCAGCTAGGCTAGCATCGGGAATTGTGCACGCAACGGGCATGCTCCTGCATGGACATCAGGACACGGTACAACGTCCTATGACTACTCCGCTACCATTTCCATGGCAGGTACACACGCGCAGATACTACTGTACTCCTAACTAATGTGGATGTAGTGATCGAGTCAAAGAATCCAGAGCTCGGGGGAGAATGGGGGGAAGAGACAACCAGATCATCACGAGAGAGAGAGAAGGTGTAGCCATGAGCTACAGTGGTTGGTACTACTCACACTAGCCTCGTGGAGCTGCTGCTGATGCTTGGAGCCGCCCCCACCTCCATTGCTGCCTCCCACGTACGGCGAGCTCAGAGCCTGGATCGAGATGATAGAGATTATATGCATGTAGATCCATCAACGAGTTAATCTCACAAGTAAATGTTGAAGTCACAGCACTTAGGCACATTTATGCAAAGAGATTAACTGAGGTACTATGCAATAATCTACTCCTATCTAGGAAGAAGAGAGCTGACACACATATGCGAAGAAATGAATTGAAGGCTGTGGCAGCGTGCACTGGGGCAGAGCACAGAGCACGGCTTCCTCCTTTCCATGCATGCTGCACGCACTGATGCATAAAACTAGGCTTGAATGAAAGATCGCGTGCCACACATATCATTGGGCAGATTAACACACACGCATGCAGCAGCTTTAGCAGCAAGCCTCTTTTTATTTGTCACTTGACCGTGCGCTAGCTCTTCCTTGGTTCATTGGTGTATCATGTTACACGGATACTCCAAGGGGGTGATGTATTCGTATCCAATACTCGTCGGATACACGGGTACGGATACTCGGATACACCATTTTAGTGGGTTTTCTTTTGAGAAAGTGCATATCCGCGTATCCGATACGTATTGTATCGGATACCCGTACCCGTACTCGTGTAACATAGTGCATGCTAGCTTCGTGTTTCTGTATTTTCTACCGTATGCACCGTGTTATAATACTAACATATAATTAAGAGCTTAATTGTTTCAACTCATGTGTGAATAAGCTAAGGATGAAAACAAATCCAAAAGGGTTTTGCTAGCATCCTACTAGCTACCTGTACATAACATTATCATATATCTTATATAAACCTCGGCTATTTATACCCTCATGCATGTCTGACATCTATCAAGTGCAGCTCTGGTTAAGCATGCAGCAAGTACTGTAGACTGTAGCAGCTCTCCAAAAGTGTGTTTGGTGTTAAGTGCACACAAGTATGAAAACAAACAAAAAACGGAACAATTACACCGCATGCATGCAATGGCAAGCTTTATGTATGATCCTTGTACTGTGCTACTGTTTGAGGCAGTAGTGCAGGTATGGGCACGTGGAGAGAGATGGTGTGAGAGAGAAGAGCTGGACCTCAATTTGACCGTGGAGGAATCTGATGTACCCAATAGCTTCAAGGAGTACAGACGCCGTGTCAGTCTGCCACAAAAAAAGAGAGGGAGAGGAGAGGTTAGCCCATGTCAGGATCTCGTTTTATTTAAAATCTAGATTTTACAAATGTAGCTAGAATCTAGATTTTCAAAATCTAGAATCCATTCCAAACAGGGCCTTACATGATACAGTATCTAGCTAGTAGCATCAGAGTTAGAAACAAGATGGTAAGCATGCAAAAGACAATAATGATGCTTAGCTGATTTCCAATGGTACGGTCGGGGTAATTTAAGGACCTTTTGCGGGTAGTCTTTTGTTGATTCACTCCAACATATACTATATAATTCATATGAAATCCCCTAGCTCATAGTATAAAACATAGGGCCTTGGTTATAAGTATTTCAAGACACTCTCGTTCATTTGAATTGTTCAACTATAGATTTTAGTTTTATTCACAAAGAAAAACAAGCTGTACTGTGAGAAGAACTATTTCTCCTTTTTCTTTTAAAAAGAGCAAAGCCATTTTCTATTAGGAGTAGGGCTGTAGACTTGCACAATTAACAACTTTTTTTGGCTATTAATAATTAATGGATGAAATGGGATGCTATTTCATTATTAGTAACTCAATAATTTTGCAATGGTGCCCTTAAATTGTCTCTGTGAACGTCTTTTGTCTTATTGGATTTTTCTTATTATATCTACAAACTGGGAAAACATCTAAGCTAGCCTTTTTTGTTTGAAGGTTATAATTTATGACTTCTACTCCTATATAGTAAGTAGTATACACTTCAAAATTAGCCATTATTATTTTTTCTGTTCGTATATAATATTTTAAATTTGATATTCTGATGCCTAATTAAACTCTTTTCACTGGGTGTATAATGGAACAAAAAATAGACATAATTTACAGTGTTATATATATACCTTTCCAAACGGGGAGACAAGCTGGTGGAGAGCAGTTATTCGATCCCCTAGCTTCTCCTTCCTCACCTGGAGCAAAAGAACAAGCAAAAGATACTAAATTTGCCATCATTCCAACCCCAGCCAATCTCACACTATCTGCCACCCCCACAATGATTCCATGCCTGTCCATTTCAGCATGCATGCATGCTTCAAAGCTCTCTCAAGCTAGCTGCACTGATCTGGAGTCTGGAATGCTGGCCCATGCATGCTCTGATAATCTGCTGATGCTCACTGGAGAGAGAGAGAGAGAGAGATGACCTTCACAGTAGATTGAGCCGGGCAGGGTTCTTGGGTCCCAGTGTCACGTGCGCACCACTCAATCACCGTTCGCCGTGCTTTAAGATATGTGCGCAAGAATAGGCGAGGATGTGCGGTTAGAGTTGCGGTTAAGCTTAGGCCCCTGTATTATACATATAGCGATAACCTTTCCGTCTTGACGGAGTTGACGGTAAATATAGCGCCGTTACGAATCACCCGTTTCCGTCAACCTGCTGGATATATCGATATGCGCTTTCGAGTGCCTTGTAAAGGAAGCTCTGATTCCGCCGTAGCAGGGGGAGACGCTATCGGGGGCAGCGACGCTGGTGTCCTCGCCGGAGTTGGTGTTCGAGCTTGGCTTCTTCGCGCCGGACCCCGAGCATCCCTCCCGGCAGTACCTGGGCATCCGGTACCACGGCATCTCGCCGCGGACCGTGGTGTGGGTGGCCAACCGCGTCGCGCCGGCCACCTCGGCGCTGCCGTCGCTCGCGCTCACGTCCACCGGCGAGCTCCGCGCGTCCTCGACGGCACCACGGCCAACGGTACGGCCGCGGCCCCGCTGATCTGGTCCTCCAACGCCACCTCGCGCGCGGCGCCGCGGGGCGGGTACTCGGCGGTGCTCCAGGATACCGGTAGCCTCGAGGTGCGCAGCGAGGATGGGCTCTTCTGGGAGAGCTTCTCGCACCCGACCGACACCATCCTGTCCGGGATGCGGATCACCTTGGAGACGCCCGGGAAGGGACCCACGGAGCGGATGCTCTTCACGTCCTGGGCCAGCGTGACGGACTCCTCGCCGGGGCGCTACTCGCTCGGCCTCGACCCCAACAACTCCGGTCAGGCCTACATCTGGAAAGATGGCAATGTAACCTACTGGAGGTCCCATTCTTGCTTCTCTCCTTGCTTCCCTGCTTTTTTACTGGCTATTTGGGCTCTTGGAGCTACTTGAAATTTTGGTAGTACTATCGTGTTCATTTTCCTGATAGAAGAGGTTACGATTGGTATGCTAGTGCAAGCTTGATTTGGCCAACAACATTTACTAGGCCTCTGTAGTAAGTGCTGTCATAATTGCTGGTTGTTGGTTTCTTTCAGCATTCGACTCCAGAAATTCTGAATTTGCGAAGGTATATGTGTATCTTTCCTTCTGATTCATAGGAGCAACCCAAGATTTTTCTTCAGGAAAAAAATGTGCTCAAATTCAGTAGTCCTCATTGTGACTGGTTGGTTGCCAACTGTGGTTGGACTTTTCTGCTATGCACCAAGGCACCTTCAGCAATGGCCTCTGGGTGGCCATTCCTAGTTGGTAATGGGGAACTTTGACGGTCTCCCTTACATGGGTTATCACCTTCAGCTTGAAACTTGGTTTTTACATGGTAGAGGGCCATTTGGATGATTCTCTGAAAAAACAGAGTTATCTTGGTAACTACTAGTATCCCTCTGTGAAGTCCGTAGTCTAAAAATGTTTCCACAGTGCTTGCTTATGTGAACCCTCATAAATTAATAATCAAATTAAATAGAATTCAATACTGGAAGTTAGCTGCATAACTGAAACAAGCTTGGATGGGAAATCAAGTGGGTTGCCATCTTCTGTTGCGGGGGTGATGTGAGGTTATGTATGACTCTATCCATCAGGCTCTAAAATCATGTTGCCCACAATTTACAAGCACCTGTGCTTTCAGCTTTATTTGTAAGTTTGTGATAGGAGGTGTACTGATGCATGAGTATGCATGTGTGGGGGCTGTGTGTGAGTGTGTGCGCACGTGTGTCTTCATTGTAATCAGAACAAAGAAGAAGGGAATTGAAGTGGAACTTAGCCAGTGTGAATGATAGCTTCTGGTAGCTGTGTACCTACTCGAATAAAGGGTCTCAAAATAACAGGGAGCCCAATGTGAAAATGTTGAATATTTATAAATGTATCTTTGCAAGATACGTCATAACTTGATCTGAATTCTTTTACAGGTCAGGACAGTGCAATGGGGTGAATTTTATAGGCATTCCATGGAGGCCACTCTACATGAGTGGGTTTACACCGGCAAGTGATCCAGCGTTAGGAAGATATTACACATATACTGCAACAAACACCTCTCTGCAGAGGTTTGTTCTGCCAAATGGCACAGACATCTGCTACATGGTTAAAAAATCTTCACAAGAATGGACTGTCTGGTATCAACCATCAAATGAGTGTACTATGCTCCATGTGGCCCAAATTTGTTGTGCACTGCGTTGCAAGATGGTAAGGCAAAATGCACCTGCCTAAAAGGTTTGTACTCCACCAAAGTTTTTGAGTGCTAATATCCTTTTCACAATGCAAGAAGTAGGACCTGCAGCCAAATTATCTTTTGCGGTTCCAAGCTTTGATGGTGTGGGAGATTAGAATTCCATTTTGAGCATGGTACTTGTATATCAATTCTGCAAAAACTCATTGCTCCTGCAAATTTCCAACATCAAAACATTAGTTCTTTTTCTTCCTCCATTAACTGAGGTTCTTATGTGGTGGCCAATATATGTCAATATTCCAACTGTTTTAAGAGTCATCCATTAAAAAGGAGGACATCAATGCTTGTGCTTGAGTTTTTTTTCCCTAATTGTTCACACCAATTTAAAATACAAATAAACATAGTCAGGATCCTTCACACAGGAAGACATGGAGTGCTTTGTATGTTTCTTTTGACATCTTAATTCTTTTCCATACATGCTGAAAAAATAAACATTGGATATAGCTTGACTTCGAAATTTTTATTTCAATAGGTTTTCATCCGAAGTTGCAGGAGCAGTGGAATGCAGGAAATTGGAGTCAAGGTTGCATCAGGAGCCCACCTCTGGGCTGTGAGGCTAACCAGTCTGGGGATGGATTTCTTTCAATGGGAAACATAAAGTGGCCTGATTTCGCATAGTGGGTATCTACAGTGGGAGATGAGAATGGGTGCAGAACAGTCTGCCTGAACAACTGCTCCTGTGGTGCTTATGTTTACACGGCTACAACAGGGTGCCTAGCCTGGGGTAACAAACTAATTGACATGCACGAGTTGCCAACTGGGTCATATACTCTAAACCTGAAGCTTCTTGCTTCTGAGTTACGTAAGTAATGACGATTATAAGAATTGGGTCAATCAGTTCACATTTGTATATTTAGCACCTGTAAAACATTATGTTTATGCTAGTTCCTGATGTCTCTTGATGAGCAGGAGTACATCACCCAGTCTGGAAAATAGCCACAATAGTATCAGCCATAGTGCTATTTGTTTTGGCTGCTTGTCTTCTTATGTGGTGGAAGCATGGTAGAAATATTAAAGGTAAGATTCCACTGTACACATCATTCATGTGGAGACTCGCAAGTTTTCAACTGACTGTGTTTTGGCAATAAGCCAATAGCTGTGATTATACTGGAATGAGAATAAACCTACTGTTTCATGCGTTTTGTCAGCTTGGTTTTCACCAACACTATAAATCATAATTTTTTACTTATAAGTTCATTGAAACTATACTGCACTGATTGAAGTTTTACTCATTTATTCATTCTGTCACCATAATGGTGGCTAAAAAAGGTGTGACTAGGCAGTTCAAAGTGAATACTTAGCAGTACGTATAATGTTCATTACCATTCTGGAGCAGATGCAGTGCACAGAAGTTGGAGATCAAGGCATTCATCTTCCCGATCCCAGCAGAATAGTGCTATGCTGGACATCTCACAGTCGATTCGTTTTGATGATGATGTGGAGGATGGAAAAAGTCATGAACTCAAAGTGTACTCCCTGGACCGCATAAAAGCTGCTACAAGTAATTTTAGTGACTCTAACAAGCTTGGAGGAGGATTCGGTTCTGTCTATATGGTATGTTAACTGTTTTATATTTATAGAAAAAAGTGGAAATGTCAATTTTTGAAATATATTATCAACAGAGTCATCCATATTTGACACACTATAAGCTATTTTTTTAAACTTGTCAGGCTTTTAGTCTTATAGTCTCTGTTCTGTGTTCAGGCCTTAGGGGAGCTTTTACCTTCTCGAGCAAATGATGGTCACAGAGTACTCATATTCAGGCAGTGGACCACAATTCTTGATATCCTTGAATGGGCACCGGAAGTAATAGGAGTTACATATAGACACCTTGATGGAGGGTATGTTCTTTACTTGGATTTTTTAATCGAATTTTACTCTGTTTATTAACTATTTTGTCTTTCTTCCAGGACCGCTGTAACAGAAAGGCAGACTATAGTGGCAACGTTCAACAACGATCTTTCTATATTTGCATGTTTACTTTCTACAAGAGCTGGAGGTCAGGGGATTTTTCCTTTGTTTTGGAAAAAAGAAATAAATGGTACTCCTAGCAGGACTATATTGTTTCTGTTACAACCAATTTCCTCAGAGGGCCAACAGAACTATTTTGAAGGTATTTCCTGAAACCTCATTTCATTTTCATTTAGATAGTCAGCATTATGATCTCATCTTAGATGTGGAAGCTACAAAACTTGTTCTATGTGATTTTTTAGCTGTATTCTGATACTTTGGATTGTACATTTTTCCAGTGAGTTATGGATGGGTTCTGCTGCTGCCTCAGTACGGAAGATTTTAAGGAATATGTCGATCCAATCAACCCTATCTACAGGCAATGCATATCCTTGAGGCATTTTCCACAACATTTTTGGCGGGGTAATATGAGCTTCTATCTATATTTTCAAGTATATTCTAGGCTGTAACCAACTGATCCAAAATGTCACATAGTACATTGATTGATATTTGGATTTTTATAATTCTGACTCCATGCAAATGGTGGCAGTAGCATGTTGGTATAATTTAGTTCTAACTGGTGGGGATTTAGATATTCATCACTAGTTTATTTTCTTCAAAATGGTACATTTTTGTCTTCTGTCAATCTGCAGACTTCAGTCTACACAACACATAATTGCTAATCACCTATCATCAGTTCCTAAGATGTTATTTTATTTTCTGAGCTGACAATTTCTCCTCCATACATTTACACGGCAGGACATGGAGTTTTACGAGAGCCCATGATAGCCTTTTGATTTGTGTGATCTCACGTCGGAGCAAGGGAAAGGATGATGGAGAATTGTAAATAATAGTGATTCCTTATGCGATGTCCAAATAGACCTCTTTCTTGAGATCAGTTTCTTACATGTACTGAAATGATTGTCTATTTTACTTAAAATAAAAATCATGCTAGGGTTTGCTTGCCCAGTCTTTGTTATATTTGCAAATGGTTGTCATATTCCGCATAGATTTTATCTGATCATAGTGATTGTCCAGTGATTGCTGTAGGTGATATCACGATGAAATTTTTACTGTAGTGTGTAGAAGTGCTATGGGCATCCTGTTGCAAGCCATTAAGAACAGATTATCGCATAGTGCATATAAATGCAACAGGAAACCATGAGCTTTAGTTCAGTTCAGAGTGGCAACCATGGACCATCAGACCTCATCAGAGATTCACGAGCCACATACAATGTTTTGGGTAAAATAAAATTTATATTTCCCATATGAACATTTCCATAAAACAAACAGGGCACATACAGACTAAAATAACTTGCTCAAAATTATTTATCGGATACCTGCATAGCGGTTACAAGCCATGAACATTGATTACACAATGCCGGCTAGGCAAGCCTAGCCTAAAATACAAAGCCGATTCAGAAAATTTATAGCAAAGGTACGTCACATCGTAAAAACTAAGAGGAGAGCTAGCAAGCTAGCATTTTACTTAGTAAAATCGTTCACCAGCCGGTACCGAATCATTTCAGTTTTACACACTTGACATCTTGAGGCCGTTGCCTTTCTCTTGTAGGCTCACAAGTAGCCTGTCAAACCTCTTCTTAAAGGAGTCCACGCCTTCAAGCTCAAGCTGCTTTCTGACCTCATCAGTCAATGCCAAGATTCTCCAAAGGACTGTATACACCTTCCTCAAGGTTAAATTGGAATCATATACAAACTAAGTGTTTGACATATTTTAGATTATTGGAATAGGGAAGGATCAGCTCTACTTGAGCAAATAAATCTCAATGGGATAAAAATTCAGACACTAGTACAGAAATGACTTTTAATCCCGGCTCCTTAGGGCCTTTACTCCCGGTTTTGGAACCGGGGAACACGGCTTGGGGAGTAAAAAAGTATTCGAACCGGGACTAGAGGGGAGGCTTTACTCGGTTGGGGGTACCAACCGAGTAAAGCTTCTGCCAGCAACGTGGTCGGGCAGAGGTTTTTACTCCCGGTTGGTACCCCCAACGGGAGGGGAGTAAATTTTTTTTTTTGTAGTGCCGTGCCAAATTTCTATTTTTATTCCTAATAGCATTTGAATAGTGCTTATTAATTTGTATATATATATATATATATATATATATATATATATATATATATATATATATATATATATATATATATATATATTAAAGCACACACATATATATTACACATTAGTAATTGTTAGTAATTGTTCAAGCACAAATATATATAAGTTGTTCATACATGTCTCGATTACATATTAAGATAATACTACATGTCCCGATTATACAGGGGAGAGGATCCTTTGGCAGCCATCTGTCATTGGTGTCGTTGTAGAACTCGTAGGAAGGCTCTAGGATCTGGGTATTAATAAATCCGGCAATAGCCTCTTGCATGGCTTCAAGATGCGCTTCTTTTAATGTTTTCTCCATTAACCTTTCTCGTCTGTAATTAGAGTAAAATAAAAAGTATTAGTATATATAAGATATGATTAGTTATATAAATAACGGCGTCAATAACAACAGACTTTGATGTACATACGTACCCGTTCATGCTCAGTGTAATTGGTGGAATTTATCCCGATATTCTCGCAACAATATAATCCACAATGACTGCTCCCCGTGGTGGTTGTTGTAGACCCCACTTTAAGATAAAAAAAGAGTCATTTGTCATATATATGAAGCAATATAGGGACTTGAATTAATGTAACCATATATACAAGTACATACAGGGAATAGTTGAACATTCGATTTTTGCGGTGCACGATCGGTCATGTTATGTTCATGTTTTATCTCTGCCCAAACCCCGCACAATAGAACAAAAAAACTAGACTATTAATTAACACATAAGCAAAGGGTTTGAAAATCTTGAGTATATATAAAATTGACGAGGTTTATGCAATTACCCCCTGAATTATTTCGATCATATCTTCGTACCACTCTCGGGGCCATCTCAACGAGTCAAAGATTGTGAGGTGACTTTTTGGTTGCACGATGTGAAACAATATCCAAGTGTCCTTTGCATGTGTAAACGGCGGTTGAGCTAGCTAGATAGAAAGGTTATTATGAAGAACATGATCGTCAAAGTTACGAACACTCACTTGAATCCGTATGGGAACATTACTACCCTCTTGTCGATGCGGTGTTGCTCGAGGAACATCTTTATATTTTTTACGTGTGTCTACTTTCAAACCATGTATTGATTTTGGGTTTTTTGTGCGCGATATAAGGATCAATGTATCCAATATCGATGCGGCTCCTTGATTCGAAAATGTTGAATCCAAGATCTACATATATGGTCGAAAAGAGCATATGGTATTAGACACATACATATATTATCGGGACATATTGACGTATTAGTAAACAGAGAAAGAATCACTTACAAACAATAAATGCCGAGGATGCTTTTGTCGAGGGAGGTCCGGTGGAATAGTTGGTGCAATTCACAAAAATCAACCCACATCACGTCATCGCCCGTTCCCCTTTGGTTTCTTAGTCGACACCAAATTTGTCTTGTCCTTTTGCACACAAGTCTAGGTACTTCTGTTTAGCTCATACATTTGAGTACCCGGGCTAGAACATCTATCGGGATCCCATAGACTCGGCCCAATTGAAAGGTTCTATCTTGGTCATCATCTCTTACATTGTAGTCTCAAAGATCACTGTTCATGTCGATACCACTAGCAATATAGTACTCTAAAAGCTCGGTATTAAGCGATGCACCAGCGAGGAAACTTTATGTACTCGTGTTCGAACCGTATTGATCGAACACTTCTGGAAAGTGGTCCCGACGTATCTCCAAGTTGTGGAACAGTTTGACTCTTCTTCCTTTTCTTTGGGTCAATTTCCTTGAATAGAGTGCGGTCAAAGTCCGAAAGTGGCGAGGGCTTGCTTGAATCCTTATCTTTCTTTTTTTCCTAGCTTCTATTTTCTGTCTAAGCACGTTTTGAGGTAGGAAGTAGGTCTTGAGCTCCGCCGCCGCCGCCTCGCCGCCTTCTTCGGGCACACCGACTTGAAGAATTTTTTGTTTATTTCTTTGACATCGGCGTCAATTCTTCCTTACTCATTTCACCGGGCAATTTCTTGGGAATGAGCTTTCGTTTACTAGTCAATATTTTCTTATTCTGTCGCGCTGCTCGAAGGCTGCGTTGCCTTTGTTGCCTTCTTAGTTGCCTTTGTCACGGGAGGAGGCATTGCGCATCGCGTTGGCGGCGGTGGATCGCACCTTTGCCGGCGCCGGTGGCGCCCCGGAGGTGGTGGTGGTGGTGGTTGTGGAGGCCGTGGCGGCGCCTTGGAGATGCGGGGGGGATGCCGTCGTGTCTTCTCTTCGGGCCATCGTAAGCACCGCCCGGGACTACTACGATCCTCCGGGGAGCCATCCTTTCCACCGGGTTACGGTAACTCGGGAGGCGGTGCGGCATCGGCATCCCGGGAATAACAATGTACCGTTTACGCCATGCAATAAATTGCTTCTCAACATCTCCTAGTTTTGTATCCCGTCACCTCCCGCAATTTCAAGATCCACGTCGGCGTAACCTTCAACCACTTTATCCACCGAGACGGCAGCAAATCCCGGTGGTATTCGCGTGCCATGAAGTCTTGGTGTCTTGGTACGGTCAATCGGACTAACAACCGCAATGGCCACCTTCACTATCGCCACCCTCCTTTGGGATGTGCGGCTCGCATGGTGTCAACTTCTCGGTGATGTCATCCACAGGGAAGCCTTGGTCCGTGTCAACAAGACTTGGCTGTTGTGTGGAAGCACATGTTGCTTGTCACTTGATCGAGTGGCTACCGAGCTGCAAATGGTGGTGCGTAAAGCGACTCATTCAATTGTAAATTTGGACTTGCCTTTTGATTTCTTCTTGCATTTTTGCTTGCATTTCTTCTTCCTTTTCCTTCAACTGCGTTAACGACATATTGCTCCAACATGCGCATGTGCTCTAACTCAAGCTCCTTCCTTCTCTCGGTGGGTTCTATAGGTACCGATGTCATCACGGGAAACCAAACTTCCACGGAGGCGGCCCCTTTGCCTCTTGTTCGACCCGGTGTGCTCGGCGGTCCCAATGGCATATGTAAGTTCATCTCTCTCTCTATTGGGCCCCTGAACAAGCCAACATTTTTCGCTTGAAGAATGTCCATCAATCTTCTTGTTGCCTCCTCAAGTTTTTGGCCATGAATTACCTTGCCGGTCTCTCGGGCACAATTGTCCCCATGACCCGAAGCCCCTTTGCTTAGTGCGTTCAGGCCGGTTGAGTGTTTACGGTGTGATCCCCTTTGCCGAGAAGCTCCTCTTCTTTTTGTCTCCACTTAGGAATGGAACTTGCATATCCACAGAACCTAAGCGGTGGTGGTACTCCTTTTTTTTACGGCATTTTGTTGGTTCTTTCTCGAAAGTTCCATTGCCTCCTCGAAGTCTTGTACTCCACAAATTCGTCCCAATACGGTCTCGCTTGGCAATCGGAGCTGGAACTAACCAATTTGGAGTCGGGTTCTTCTTGACATATTTGGTGTACAAATCCTTCTTCGGGACACGAATTGTTTGGCCATTTCTTTGCATACTCCAGTTCTTAACTCTAGCCACCAAATCTTCATGGGTGATGACATGGTGGTAATTATCTGTGTCAAACGAGAATTTCAATTCAACCTCTTGCCGGATTATATCTTTGTCAAGATCGAGACGTAACTAATATGAGGTGCACTCTTCCTCATCTTCCATAGCCGACATGTGATCGGGATCCTTTCCCTTACAAGGTACCCACAGTGGTATATATATTTTTTGGCATGTTCTCCTAGCACTTGTCCTCTTCCCACATGGAACTCGAGATGATATATCGGCCGTCCAACGCTTAACGGGCCCTCGAAGTTGTCTTACTATTGGCGTGAGTTGACGTTGATGCAGAAGGCTGATATACAAAGACATTTCAAATAAGAAGAAAA